>CAUYPO010037072.1:0-62208 GCA_963574435.1 Cheirogaleus major | reverse complement strand
AGGTCTACTTTTTTAGTTCTTTGAGGAATCTCCATACTATTTTCCATAGAGGTTGCACTAGTTTGCAGTCCCACCAACAGTGTATAAGTGTTCCTTTCTAGCCACATTCACAACACTATATATTGTTTGGGGACTTTTTGATAAAAGCCATTATCAGTAGGCTTAGGTGACATCTCGTTGTGGTTTTAATTTGCATTTCTCTGATGATTAGTGATGTTGAGCATTTTTCATATGTTTTTTGTCCTATAGATTAGTATATCTTCTTTTGAAAAGCTTCTGTTTATGTCTTTTGCCCACTTTTTAATGGGGTTATTTGATTTTTATTCTTGCTGATTTGCTTGAATTATTTGTAGGCTCTAGTTATTAGCCCTTTATCAGATGTATAGCATGCTAATCTTTTCTCTCATTCTGTAGGTTATCTGATTGCTCTGTTGATTATTTTCTTGGCTGTGCAGAAGCTCTTTAATTTAATCAAGTCCCATTTACCATGTTTCCCCGAAATTAAGACAGGGTCTTATATTTATTTTTCCTCAAGAAGACACCTTAGGGCTTATTTTCAGGGGGTGTGTTATTTTCCCCTCAAAGCCTCAGCTTGCAGCACGCACAGGATAGCGGGACATGACAGGGGGAGCCGACCTTGTTGGTGGGGCTGCCCGCACCTTTCCGGTCACCTCTGGGATAGTAGCTGAGAAGGGCTGCTAGTCTTCTTTACCACTCTGAGACAAAATGCATGGGTTATGCAGATACACTGCGTAGCCATGCCAATCACTAGGTCTTATTTTCAGGGTAGGGTGTATATTGCGCAAATGCTTAGAAATCCTGCTAGGGTTTATGTTATGGGTAGGTCTTATTTTCGGGGAAACACGGTATTTATTTTTGTTGTTGCTGTGATGGCCCTTGGGGTCTTCTTCATAAACTCTTGGCATAGGCTGATATCTAGAAGAGTTTTTCCAGAGTTTTCTTCTAGAATTAGTATGGTTTCATGTCTTAGATTCAAGTCTGTTAGCCATCTTTAGTTAATATTTACGAATGGTGAAAGATAAGGATCCTGTTTCAATCTCCTACATGTAAGTATCCAATTTTTCCAGCACCATTTATCAAATACGGATTCTTTTCCCCAGTGTTTATTGCTGTCTACTTTGTCAAAGATCAGATGGCTATATGTGGATGGTTTTATATCTGGCTTCTCTGTTCTGTTCCATTGGTCTATCTCTTTACTTTTGCATCAGTGCAATGCTGTTTTGGTTATTATAGCCTTGTAGTATAGCTTGAAGTTTGGTAAATTGATGCCTCCAGATCTATTCCTTTTACTTGAGGTTACTTTGGCTATTTTGGCTCCTTTTTTGGTTCCAAACAAAGCATAGATTATTTTTTTCTAGATCTGGTAAAAACAACATTGGCATTTTGATGGAGATTGCATTGAATCTGTAAATCACTTTGGGTAGTATAGATATTTTTAAAATGTTGATTCTGCTAATCCATGACCATGATAAGTTTTTCCACTTTTTCATATCATCTGCAATTTCCTTCCTCAGTGATTCATAGTTCTCTTTATAGAGATCTTTCACCTCCTGGATTAAATATATTCCTAGGTATTTTATTTTCTTTGTTGCTATTATGAAAGGTATTGAGTCTTTGATTTGATTCTCAGGTTGACTGCTGTTGGTTTATAAGAATGCTATTGTTTGTGTAACTGAGACCCAGCAGAAGAAATGAAATAACTAAGGTCAGAGTAGAACTAAATGAAATTGAAAGCAAACCAAAATATATATAGAAGATTAATTAAACAAAAAGTTAGTTCTTTGAAAAGATAAAGAAAATTAATAGATCTCTCACTAGATCAACCAGAAATAGAAAAGAAAGGACTCAGAAAAGCTCAATCAGAAATGAAAAGGGAGATATTACAACTGATACCACAGAAATACAAAATATTATCTGGGAATACTATAAAAATCTCTATTCACATAAACTCAAAAACATTGAGGAAATGGATAAATTCCTGGAAACCCACAACCTCTTAAGGCTCAATCAGGAAAAAAGAGAGTTCCTAACAGACCAATTATGAGTAACAAAATTGAAACAGCAATTAAAAAAATCTTTCAGCAATAAAAAGTCCTGGACCAGATGGTTTCACAGCTGAATTTTATCAGACCTACAAATAAGAATTGTTACTCATACTGCAGAAATTATTTCATAACACCAATAAGGAAGGAATCCTCCCCAACTCACTCTGTAAAGCCAATATCACTTTGATATCAAAGCCAGGAAAAGACACAACAGAAAAAATAAAACTATAGACCAATATCCCATATGAATATAGATGCAAAAATCCTCAGTAAAATTCTAGCAAGCTGAATTCAGCAGCACATCAAAGAAATAATCCACCACAACAAATTGGGCTTCATCCCAGGGATGCAAGGATGGTTCAACACACATAAATCCATAAATGTTATTCGCCACATAAACAGAAGCAAAAACAAAGATCACATGATCCTCTCAATAGATGCATATAAAGCATTTGACAAAATTCAGCACTATTTTATGATAAGAATGCTTAACAAAATAGGCATAGATGGAATATATCTCAAAATTATAAAAGCCATATAGGACAAACCCACAGCCAACATCATACTGAATGAGGAAAAGCTGAAAGCATTCCTACTCAGAACTGGAACAAGACAAGTATGCCCACTGTCACCACGTATATTCAACATAGTGCTGGAAGTCCTAGCCAGAGCAATCAGGCAAGAGAAGGAAATTAAGGGTATCTAAATGGGGAAAGAGGAGGTCAAACTATCACTCTTTGCTGGTGATATGATCTTATATCTAGAAAACCCCAAAGATTACACCAAGAGACTCCTGGAATTAATAAGTAAATTCAGCAAAGTCTCAGGTTAAAATATATATATATTTTTAATGTGTTTTATCATTGTCATCTTCTATTTTTATAATTTTTTCCAAAGGTCACTGTACGTTTTCAGTATTTGATTTTGCTTTCTATTTTTTAGAAAAATTATCCTGGTAGTGTATTATATTATCCCCCTCCTTCCTGCCACTGCCTGTACAAGTGAACTTAACCTCAGAGACACCAGTGTTGAGAGTCTGTGCATTTGGGTGCCTCTCTATAAACTTATTATATTTCATTGATGTATTATATGCATTTACTTAAATACACAAGGAAACACACATGCCCCTTTAACAAAAAGGGGTCATACCCAAGATATATTTCTGTAAATTACTATTTTCTGTAAACAATGGGTCTTGAAGCTCTTTTGATGCCTAGCATGTAGATATAAATCTTCCTTCTAATAGATACAAATAGTCAAATGCCACTTTATCTGAGAGAATTCCTGACTATCCTATATAAAATAGTGCCCCACTCACCTCTGTCATTCTCATCCCTTACTTTGCTTTATTTTATTCTTAGCTTTTATCAACCCAGAACATATTTGTTTCTTGTCTATCTCCCTCCACTAAAAGGTAAGTTTTATGAGAAAAGAAAATTTGGTTTTTCACTATTATATTCCTGGCCCATAAAGCAGTGCTGGCATGTAGGAGGCACTTGAGACATATTTTTTGTGAGATTACCCTTCAAAAAGACTATCAATTTACATAATCGTGATGTGTATATGTGCCTGTCAATCCACACCCTGCTGACCCTGGATATTGCAAGTCTTTCAAATTTTTTGTTAATCCAATAGATCATTTTCATCTACATTCCCTGAGAACCTCTTGAATAAATTTTCTGTTCAGATACTTTGCCCCTTTAGCAATTGAGTTTGTTTTCTTCTTGCCTGTCTGTAGGAGCTCTTTATATGTTCTGGGCATTGGTCCCTTGTATCTTACATGCTGAAAATATTTAGTTCCATTCTGTCATTCATGTGCCGCTGGTTAGACATGGAAGCTTAGGCTGATCATCCGTGAGCCTTGCCCCTGGGTGAGGGCCAGAAGTTCTATGGATTTAGCATCACCATGAACTGTCTTGTTCCAAATGAGCTGGACCTTCCAGAACAATTCTCTGAAGCTACCATTCACTGAACCCTGTTCTGTATAAAGAAGATTCCCAGAAGATTCCCAAGGCTGTGCTTTCCCAAAAGCCTTGCCAGAGAACACAGTGTGGAATTAGCTGTTGTCCTGCTCTTGTCAAAAGTCAAGAAAAGACATTTAAGGAATATTGTTGGAGAACATGTTGCCCATCAGGCATTTATATGTTCTATACAGCCCAATTCTCTGAAATCTTGGCCTCTGCTTTCTTGGAGTCATACTAGCTGACCTCCACTTATTCAACTTGCCAGTTAACAGATGTTCCCTCTGGAAATGCACCGAGGAAAGCCCACGGCAAGCTGAATGCTAGCAGCTAGCAAATCTGGGCATATCTGCCTTCCCAGTTATTTGCTTGCCAATAATCAATTGTGTTTTTCCTCAAATCTATGCATGCTAGTTAATTTTATTATAATTTTGGTTAAATATTATATAACTACTCAAAATGTAAGTGAAAAGATTAGCTGTTTTGTGAACATTTAGTTGATTGCTTTGGATACACTCAGTAAAGTAGGTACTAAAAATTGCTGTCATACTAGATATATATTAGACAACTATAAAAAAACTGGAAATTTCTAAAAATGTACACATTTAGAAATATACTTCATTCAGACTGCAAAGTAAAGAAAAGGCTCTACATCAAAAGATTGCTAAATGGCTGTATTTTAGTTACAATACAGTGAATATCATATGCAACTTTTTTTTATGATTCACTGTTTTAATACACTTTTCTATTATAGAAAAGACCCTTGGCACTCAAAGTGTACTCTGCAGACCAGCAGCAGCATCAGTGGGAGTGTTTTAGTTCATTTTGTACTTCTATAACAGAATATGTGAGACTGGGTAATTTATAAAGAACAGAAATTTACTGGCTCACAGCTCTGGAGGCTGGGAACTCTAAGGTCAAGGCTCTGGCAGGTTTGGTGTCTGGTGAGGTCATTCTCTCCTTCTGAGATGGAGCCTTGCACACTGCACCCTACTATGGCTTAATCTTAACATGATTAAGAGTAAGAGTAAGGCTTAACATGGCAGGTGGCAAAAAGCAGAAGGACCAAGAGAGAAAAGGTAGTCAAACTCGCCCTTTTATAAGAGTATTAATCCCACCCACGTTGGCAGACCTCTCATGGCCTAATCACCTCTTAAATATCTCATCTCTTAATACTGTTTCAATGGCAATTAAATTTCAGCATGAGTTTTGAAGGGGGCCAACATTCAAACAGCAGGGATCTTGTTAGGAATGCAGATAATAAGGCCCAACCAATACCTACTGATTCAGGATCTGCATTTTAATGAGATCCCAGGTGACTATATACAAATTGCACTTAGAAAGTACCAATCTACAGAATACTTTCTCTCTGATTTTATAAATGGACATTAAATCTCTATGGTTAAGGAATTTTCTATACATTATTCAGCCTATGTTAGCAATTTCTTTTAAATTTTTTTCCAGCATATTATGGGGGTACAAATGTTTAGGTTATGTATATTTCCCTTGCCCCCCTTTCCCCTTGAGTCAAAGCTTCAAGCATGTCCATCCCCCAGTTGGTGTGCATCACATTCATTATGTATGTATATACCCATACCCTCCCCTTCCCACCTGCCCGACACCCGATAGATGTTATTCCTATATGTCCGCTTATGTGTTGATCAGTTAATACCAATTTGCTGGTGAGTACATGTGGTGCTTATTTTTCCATTCTTGGGATACTTCACTTAATAGAATGGGTCCCAGCTCTATCCAGGAATATACAAGAGGTGCTATATCACCGTTGTTTCGTATAGCTGAATAGTACTCCATGGTATACATATACCACATTTTATTAACCCACTCATGTATTGATGGGCACTTGGGTTGTTTCCACATCTTTGCAATTGTGAACTGTGCTGCTACAAACATTCGAGTGCAGGTGTCTTTTTCATAGAGTGACTTTTGTTCTTTTGGGTAGATGCCCAGTAATGGGACTGCTGGATCAAATGGTAGATCCACTTGTATCTCTTTAAGGTATCTCCATATTGCTTTCCACAGAGGTTTTTTTAATTTGATGCTAGGAAAAACACACTGCTTCTCCAATAGAACTAGAGTTTCTTCCTCATGGACAGTAATAACTATAGTATCAATTTTACGTTCCTTTTTGCTTTGACCACAAGGAAGCTCATAAACAGAGTTTTTCCTCAGCTACGTCATCTGTCCTTGCTGTTCTGTTTTAATCTGTATTTCCCCTAGTTTGATAGTTTTCATTTATATTTTATTATTTCATTGTATATGTTTCTTGACACAAATTTACTTTTGTTTCCCCTGACATCATTTATGAAGAATATTAGGGAGAGAAATAAATTGATACTCCTCAGCCTGGCATTAAAGAATTACGTTCTATCTGATCTCCTCCTACCTTCCTGACCTCAACCCCCACTCCTCCCAAATAAGAACATCATATTCTTGACTAACTACCAACCCCTTTACCAGTAACCAGATATCCTGTTTCTTTTCTTTGAACACTGTCTCTTGATTCTTCAAAGTTCAATCCAATTGTAAGTCCCATTTTATAGTTTTCCCTGATCATCCTGGATCAAAGATTCTTTCCCCTCTCAACTCCAAAAAGCACTCTGCTAACACCCTAAATACAAATTCACATTTAGACTCACATTGTGCCCATTTGCATATGTGACTTGAAAGAGTACTTTGAGGGAAGGGAGCATGTATCTTGTGGGTCACCTTGCACAGCCTACTGCCAGTTGATGCTATATTAATGAACGAATGAATGAAGATAATAGAATGAATTAAGTGCATATGATGAGAATTTTATTTGGTTTAAATTTTAAAAAGATAGCCAATGTAGTAAGTAAAATAACCTATTATTTTTACTTTTTCTGCTTCACTAGCCGTTCAAAGGAATGCATAACCCAGGATTTGGTTGAGTGGGCCGAAGTCTACTCAAAATACATAAGACTAAAAGAATAGATGATGTGGCTTTTAAGTAAAGCCAACGAGGTGCTAGAATGTGGGCTAGGGTGGGTGAGATGTCTGTGCAGAGAACATATTTCCATCTTCTCCAGAACCACACTGCTCACCACAGGGCTCCTGGCACCATTTTTAAAGACTCGGAGGCCTTTAGCCAACGGTTTTAGGACCAAAGCTCCCGACAGACTCTCTCACAAGGATCTGCAAGGCGAGCAAAGTAACATTGACTTTGGTGGCTGGCAGACAGTGCGACACAGCAGCAGACAGGAAGCCTGGCACACAGCCAGCTGAGAAAGTGGGACATCTGTGTGCAAGCCAAAACATCCCACGACCTTGAGTTGGAGGGACGAGCCCTGGCAGGCACCATTGAAGAGCTCAGACTCCCTGAGGTGAAAGCGAATTTCACACACAATTGCCGGGGAGTGGCTCGTGCCACACTCACCAGCCTGGCACACAGCACAAATGAACAAAATCACTTTTCTTGATTAGGGGACATGCAAGACAATAAAACTCATCAATAATCTCACCTTTTACTGAGATGGACAGAAATATAAAGCAAGCTACAAGTGTAATTTTAAATTTTCTACTAGAACATAAAAAAGTAAAAAGAAACAAGTAAAATAAATTTTTTTTACCAGAAAAAGAGTCTCACTCTGGCACCCAGGCTGGAGTGCCTTGGTATCATATCATCATAGCTCACTGCAACCTTGAACTCCTGGGCTAAAGTGATCCTCCTGCCTCAGTCTCAGTCTCAGTCTTTTAGCTGTGACTACAGGCGGGTAATGAGCTTGGAAGTCTTCACTCCATCCCAACCACAAGCAAAGAGCTCAACAAACTGAAAAATCACAACTCTCCTTAGATCCGTCAGAGAAGTGAAGTCACAGGCAAACCCAAAATTAAGGACAGACAGGCAGAAATAGAGAATCACAATTTACCAAAGCAGAAAGCTTCACAGCAACCGATATTGGGGCAGGAAAACCTGAAATGTAATTGCTGGAGGCTTAGTGTGGACAAGTCTCAGAGATTAAACACTCCAGGGAGGTCTAATCACAGGAGGACTCTCAGGCTCTCGTGAGTTTTATCTCCAGAAGCCCTACTAAATCCTCACAGTGAATGTCAAAGAATAATCCCCTTGGGATTCTGACTGGTGGGGGGTTGGGGAGAGTGGAGGAACCATTTTGAAATATTCCAGAGCATTCTGATCTTCCTAATAAGACCTACCCCCAGGAAAAACTATTTTACCAGAACCTCACCTGCTAGGGTTATATCAGAGCCTAACCTGCCTGAGGGAAAGAAAATACCCAACTCCAGCTCCCTCTAGCCTGCCACATGGGGGGAGGGAAATACTCAACTGCAGCCCACTCTAGTCGCCTTGTCCCACCTAAAGCAGAGGGTGGTGGGGAAGCGGATGAGGAGATACTGAGAGTCGCTGGGGAAGGTCACAGTCCAGAGGCACAGGCTGGCTAAAATACTGAGACCCAATCATAGGACTACAGAACACTTGCCCTCCCCCGACAGCTCGCCATCACATTACCAAGAGCTTATTTGCTACTTTCTTTCACACAGTACAGCATGTCCAGCTTTCAACAAAAAGTTGAAAAGCATACCAAAAGGTAAAAATCATAGCTTGAAGAGAACTGAGCAAGCGTTGGAACTAAAGTCAGATATGGCAGGAATGTTGGAATTATCAGACTAGGAATTTTTTAAAACTATGATTAATATGCCAAGGACTTTAAGGGAAAAGTAGACAACATGAAAAAGCAAATTGACAATGTAAGTAGAGAGATGGGAATTCTAAGAAAAAATCAAAAAGAAGTACTAGAGATCAAAATACCGTAAGAAATGAAAAACATCATTTCAGGAACTCATTAGTAGACAGAACACAGCTGAGGAACAAATCTCTGAGCTTGAGGATCTAAAAATAGAAACTTCCCAAACTTAACAGCAAAGAGAAAAAAAGATAGAAAAAAAGAAACCAACCAGAACTATCCAATAACTGTGGGACAACTACAAAGATGTAACATATGCATAATGAGAATACTAAAAGGAAAAGACAAAAAGGAACAGAAGATATACTTGAAATAATAATAATTTCCCCCTGAATTTCCATCTGAAGACTCCTACAGATCCCAGAAGTTCCAAGAACACTAACTAGTACAAATGCCCTCCGAAACTGCAATTAGGTATATTATATTCAAACTTCAGAAAGTCAAAGATAAAGAAAAAAGCTTGAAAGAAGCCAAAAGGAAAATAACCCCTTATCTATAGAGGAACAAAGATAAGAATTACATATTTATAGCTAACTGGTCTTCAACAAAGCCTACAAGAACTTACATTGGGGAAAAGACACCTTTGTCAAGATATGGTGCTGGGAAAATTGGACGACTATATGTAGAATAATGAAACTGGACCTCTATCTCTCACCATATATAAAAATTAATTCGAGATAGATGAAGGACTTAAATGCAAGAGATGGAACTAAAAAATACTAGAAGAAAACCTAGGGAAAACTCTCCAGAACATTGATCTAGGCAAAGAAATATGAGCAAATCCTGCTTCTCCCAAGAAACCACTCAGATGGCTTTGGCCTACGTTCCCCTTTCTTCTTTCAACTCTGGGAGACATTAAATAAATCTCAGGCTAGAGCTTGAGCACTGGAACCAGACCACCAGGTTTGATTGGTAGTTCAGTCACTTAGAGTCCAAGGATGGTGTTAACCTTCTATGTCTCCATTTCCTCTTCTGGAAAATGGAAATAACAATTGCCCCTGCCCCATAAGATTTTTGCTGTCAGGGTAAATGAGTTAATAGACATACATAGTAGGTGCTCAATAAATGTCATTATCATTCAGTTGTACCACAATGATCACTGCATTGTACCCTGTCCTTTCCCTTAATCATTCACTCAGTATGTGTATATCTAATTTCTCTGACTAGAGTGTCAGCGCTTCATGGGCGGGCTGTGCCATATTTAGAGCTGTGCCCCAGTTACACAGTACCAGACATGTTGTATACATTTGACAAAGAACAGATTTTGACATGACAAAACTGGTCAATGCCAGATGAAGAAGTTTTTTTTTTTTCTTCTTCTTTAAAACTTTCTTTTTTTTTTTTTTTTTTTTGTTTTTTATAGCAAAGGAACAGTCAGTGAGGACCTGTTAGTCTTTACATTTCTGAAAGTAAATATTGGCTACCTTTGGAGATGATTTTGTTTGCGGAAGCTCACCACGATAGTCTTTAGTTTCCACATATGGAAGTACTCCTGGGAGAGCTATGGTGCAGATGCTGTTCCGTGTCCTGTTTAATGACTGAGCAGATATAATTTTCATAAATTATGTACGAAGAATGGGATGTGCAAAAATTTACATTTCTTTGTTTTTCCAAAATTGATGTTATTTTAGCTCTTGAGCTTTCACTTGCACTTAATTAAGTTTGTTCAGTCACTTCAAATTTAAATCTTTCATTGTAAATGATTCTGTGTCTCCCACTTCTTTTTCTCTCCTTCTTCACCAGGGCAAGTCAAAGCTCCTGAACTCAACCAGGGCAAGGATGGAGTAAAAAATAGGCCACAAATTCTGGACTTTTAATGAGCTCGTGAATATGACTCTCAGAGGTTAGTTTGTTACATGGTGCTTTGCAGAAAATAGACCATTTTAAACATACTCATATAGCCACTTTCTTTGGCCTTCATTTTTTTTTTCACCTCACCCAGTTTTATTTATTCTGCAAACTCCATCCCTGATAGTAAGCACCTGACTGCAAGGAAATTACGGTCTCCAGCAAATGCAAAGACCTTCAGCCTGGCTTACTTTTGTCACTATTCATAATAGGAACATTTTTCTTTCTTGTACACAGAAACACATAACAACACAAAAAGGGCATGAAGAGAAGTCTCCCAATAAAAGGCATCCAAAACATCTAAAGAAAATCACATATTTTACTGTATTCATTATCTCTCCAAGAAGTGACAGTGTGAGAGCCCTTAGATATCCGGTGCAGGGAAAACATTCTGTTCCACTAGAAATGCCCTCTGAGTTCGATGGCACCAAAACACTGGTCTCCCTTCTACAGATTCACCTGTTAAATGCTGTTTGTTCCTCAGAAAGAGGTTCTGTGTTCTCACATTCACTGGTAAAAGAGGGTCTGGTTCAAGGAAAATCGTGGATTTTAAGGAAATGTGAAGAGAAATGACAGCTCCCTGGGAAGTAACACCTTTCTTTCCCCCTAGAACGTAACTTGAATATGCTGCAGCTGAGGGATAAATCATCCTCAAACTGCATCTGCTCTATTGGCAGCCTGCAGAAAGTTCTAGAAGAGCCTGGATATTCATTGGTTTCTCGGAATTCTTGGAGTTATGACCTGTCATTGTATGATTTCACTTCTGAAGCCCCCAGTGAGTTATACAGCATGTGCTTATGTAGGCACAAATCGAAATGTATAAATCAGTATACAGTCAGCCGGGTCTGAGACTTTTACAGCATCCTTTGAAATACTGGTAGCAGACTAAAGTTGCAAAAGCAGATTCTTGGCTTCAACCCAAAGCAATAGGTAGTGGTGTGGTCAGAGTAGTACTAAATTTGAGTTTGGAGAAACTTCTCCTAGGAACCACACACTCACATTGGTTTGCATTGTGAGACTGGTCCTCCCAAGCATCTTTGGACATCTCTGGGGACCGTGTCTGCTACACCCTGTCGCAAATTCAAGTGGCCAAGCAGTTTGGCCCATTGCAGGTGGGCTTGGCTGCCCATGGGTCTTCTGACAAAGACAGATGTTAAGTACTAGTACATCAGTACTAATTATGTAAAAAATAGTCATGAATACTATGAAAACTTAAGTAATGTATTTCACTAAATAAATAATTTTTCAGTAATAACAAAATGCAGAACAAAAGAAAACAAAACTTGTAGAGTAAAATCTTTCTGACTTACACTAAGTTTATTTTGACTCCACTTTCTCAGTCTCTACATAATTGTTTCAAATGAAAATTGCATTTCTAATAATAGATTAATGTTATCTTTCTTCTACCCTGCTGTAAGCTACAGAATCAGACATGCCTATTTGTCCATCCCCAGAGTTTCTAAACAGCCCACCTACTTCTTCTGGAATAGTGTCAGTTCTTCCTCCTGAAGTAAAATATTTTTGGAGCAAAATCATACTTTCGAGAATTTTCTTGTCAAAGCAGAACTCTCTCTCTTTGAACTTCCCTTTCCAGTAATTCTATCCAGGCATGAACTGGTATCATCCTCTGCTTTAAGCCTAGAGAAAACTATCCTTAACTTTTATACACCAGAGGCTTATTTTCAAAGAATAAACATCATTTGATATGGAGTCAAAATATAATACGCAAGGCCCGGTACAGTGGCTCACACCTGTAATCCTAGCACTCTGGGAGGCTGAGGCAGGAGGATCACTTGACCTCAGGAGTTTGAGACCAGCCTGAGCAAGAGCGAGACCCCATCTCTACTAAAAATAGAAAAAAATTAGCCGGGCATGGTGGTGCACACCTGTAGTCCCAGCTACTCAGGAGGCTGAGGCAGGAGGATCACTTGAGCCCAGGAGTTTGAGGTTGCTGTGAGCTAGGCTGATGCCGCAGTACTCTAGCCCAGGCAACAGAGCAAGACCTTGTCAAAAAAAAAAAAAAAAATACTATGTAGAAAAACATCAGACTATATCAAATCCATTTAGTGAAGCTTTGGAGCAGGGGACTGGCTGGGGACGGGGAGACCTCTTTCAGGCAGTAGGTGGAACATAGGCAGGCACATCTATAGTCCTGTGCTGATGAGGAGTGAGGAAGGAGGAGAACTGGGTGTCTTTTCTGACCTCACTCGGTACAGAGGGGTATGGTCCCTCCTACAATCTGGGCCTGAGCCGTCTAGGTCCTTGGTAGAGGCTACCATAACGAGGACTAGGAAGGAATGAGAGAGGGATGAGGCATCCCAAGGACTCAGATCCTACACTCAACCTAGACACTGGTACCCCCGTATATGATACTACTGCCCAGAGATTTGGGGTTGGCTTCAACATTCATGGACAACAGCATGTCTGGTGAGAGTGAAAAGACTGTAGCATGCCGTTCCTCTGTGTTTAACTCTCCAGTGGCTCCCATGGCTCTTACAATAAGATAAATCAGTAAGATACATTAGTTCCAGGTGCTACTAAACCCCCGCACTGTTTGGCCTCAACATCTCCACTGGCCCTCTTCAGCTCATGTTCCAGCCACACTGCGCTTCCTAGAACCCTCACTCAGCTCCTGCTCCATTCCGGACCTTCTCCGCCTAAAATGCTCTTTTCCCCCTCACCCCTCAGCACTCCAGTACCCTTTAAATCTCCATTTAAATGTCATCTTTTCATGGACGCCAACTCGAACTTCCATCACTTTCTCTTGATAAGACCATTATTAAAATCATACTTGGTTTAGTGTCTGACTTCCACATTGGACTAGAAGATCAATGAAAGCAGGAGCCACGTCTTCCCTGAATTCTGGGTGCCTAACACAGTGCCTGGCATATGGTGGGTGCTTAGGAAACCTCTGCTGGCCAAATGCCTGAGAATGGATGAAGTTGTGCAAGAGAACATGGGGACTCCTCAGTTAGTAGCATGTCGTATTTTTAGCATTCTGAAAGTCCCCAGACTGATGTCTCCCAAGTACCCAGTGCAGTTATTTCCATTTTATAAATGATAAAGAAAATAGAGCTTTAAAAACTTATAGGATAATTTTAGTCTACCTTCAAAGCCAAAATACAGTATTTCTATTAATTGTGAGAGGCAGAAAAGATGCAAAAGGATTGAAATATTGTAGCAGAATTCATGTGTTCAGATTTCCCACCATCTTAGCCTTTTAATTTAGTGGATTTTTAAAATTTAGAATTCTGTCTATGCTACTTCCTGCCTCTGTTATCATAGGTAGCCGTCCTGACAGGCCCAGAAAAAAGTCTGGGCGGGAATTCATCATTACCAGGTGACAGGACTGGAGCAGATATTAGAGTGACAAGAGATGATTACCGAGTGGGTAAGCTTGATCTTCACTCTTTCCTGAATGCAGTTGAGTTTGACCTAGAGCAGGGCTTCCCAAACTTTAACATGCATATGAATTACTGGGATCTAGTTTAAAACGCAGATTCTGTTCAATAAATATAGAGTGAGGTCCAAGATTCTGCATTCCTCACATGCTCCCAGGTATCAGACAGGACCGGTCAAGATGGATTGGCACAGGTCAGAGGGCACAATCATGCCCTGAAGCATAGAGTTTTCTTCCCTGAGAGTGCGGAAAGTATCGCGTTTTAGTCGCAGGTGGGGCCAGGATGGGGAGGGTGAACAGCAAAGACCAGCCGTCACCAGCAGAGGGCAGCAGAGGGCAGGGTAAAGTGCTCGGGACTCCCACAGGCCTAACTCATCCCAAAGGCAGTGCCAAAAAAACCTCGCATCAGAGCTTGGGTAGGAAAACAGCGGAAAAGCAGGTCACTGAGCACATCAGCAGCATGGAGGGAGAGGTTTACGCAGGGCAGAATAAACTCACCGAAGGGAGCACTTTGCAGCAGGAGAAAGAACATCTATCCACAGAGACAGGAGAACCCAAGATCCAGTTCATACACTGAAACTAGACGGTAGTGAACTTTGGGCCTCCACTCACCACCATCAGCCTTCATTTCCTTGTTAGTAAAACAGGAGGAAGTCGGAAGGGTGATCACCTCTCATGGACATTTCCAACCTCACATTCTGAGCAGTTGTTCTTGTTCAGATTCTGAGGAACTGGCAGAGTCTGTGGCCTGTCCTAGGTGGAGGCTCAGTGTAAGGGAAGACAGTCTGGAGCGATGGCTGA
Organism: Cheirogaleus major; assembly: GCA_963574435.1. NCBI lineage: Eukaryota > Metazoa > Chordata > Mammalia > Primates > Cheirogaleidae > Cheirogaleus > Cheirogaleus major. The sequence continues at coordinate 47,390 of CAUYPO010037072.1, read as the reverse complement.
GGTCGCCCTGGTGGGCACGTGTCCGTTGGGTCTGGAAGTCAGGGCTGAGTGGATGCTTTCTGTTTTTGTCTTTGTTTTTTTAATTAGTATTTCTATTTGTTATTAAAGATTATATACAAATTGGTTAAAAAGTCAACTAGGACTTATAACTAAGTTTATAACCAAAACAATGATCCCTGTCCCCCTTATCTTCCTTATCCTTTTCCCCCAGAAATAATCTCTTTGAACTCTCTCACTGTTTCTCTTCCATATTTGTCTCCATTTTTCTGAATGATGTGTACAATATAATCTATTACTTGATTCATTAGCTATTGACTTTTTATTATACTACGGTGGATTAGGATACCACCTCTTATCCTTAATTATTCTCTAAATACAATTTATCTTATTCTTTGGATCTTATCTATATTCACTGTTGCAATATTATGGCTACATAAATGTTGTTCATTAATAAGCCCAGTAATATAGTGTGATTATATTTGATTTCTTGTACAACTTTTTTAAATCCTGGAATTAATAATTATCTTTTTTCATTTGCTTAGTTTACTTTGAACATATGACTTAATTTCCCATACCCTCTAACATGCTTCTGTCAAAGACTATTTCCTTTCCCTAACACACAAATTCTCCTTTAGCCTGGTTGCCCAAAGGATTTTTTTTTCTTAGTCTCTTTCAAATCCAGTATAATTAGAATGTGTCTCAGTGATGGCCTTTTTGAAGTCAGTTTTCCCAAGTATTTTCCACTTTAATCCGAGGTCTGACATCATCTTCTGTTTCAGGAAAGTTTCCTTGAATTACAGATTTTAGTATTTGTAGGACTCTGTTTATCTGGTTTTCTTCTTTGAGGATTCCTAGAATATGTATAGTCCATCTTCTTTGTTTACCCTTTTACTTATCACTTTCTCTCAAATAGTTTTTTCTACTTTATTTCTGGTTGGTTTTTACATTTTTTCCTTTTCCCTTCTTCCCTTTCTCTTAAGATGCTATCCATTGTTACAATTTTCTTTCTTCTTCCTAATTTTATCATTTTTAAATTTTTTTAAATTTTTATTTCTCTTATGCATTCTGCTGTCATGTAAATGTTCCTCATCCCCAATTATCTTATTTCTGAATTCTGATTTCAGTTATTCTTTCATAGTTTCTATAAATTTCTTAATTTCTTTTAGCTAATTTTGAAGTATCAGGTTACAATTGTGATCTGTTTTGTGGGTGTATTTGTCTGGATTCTTTCATTGAGTAGGGACATTTTTGTACTTTTATTTTCCTTTTTTTGAATAACTTTGTATGTGACTCACCCACGATCCTCTTCTGTTGCTCATTTTTCAGACTGGTGAGTTTCACTCTACTTTTAGGAAAGAAGGGCAAGTCTGGATCACTTGTCTAGCTCCGTGATTCTAGAATTACCTCTTTCATTATTTTTAAAGAGATAAGCATATAGCCTGGAACTTTCTGAGATGTTCCTCCTCTGCTCCCTTATCCTATTCTTACTAGAACTTCTCATTCCGTGGCCAATATTATTCCTATTCTCGGTTTGGATCCTACTCCCAGCAGTTTCTCCTCAATGTGGGACTTTGCCTCTGAAGGGAGTTTGGCGTTTTTAGCTTCTAGAGTTCATAGAACCCACACTCCCCCAGACACTCCCCCAATAATTGGAGTCTCCAGCCCAAGTCCAATTTAACTCAGACTCAGCTGTGGAAACTCTGAACACTGTGGTCTTTTCACCACATCTCATTATAAGCCGAAAAAGCATGGTGCTGGTTCATGTGATGCCGGTACGCTGCTTGTATCACATTCCATTCTCAGGGATTTCTCGAGTATGTGTCACTTCAAGAGATAAAGTTTGAAGGGATTCAGGAAAGTGACAATAGCATAATTTCTTAATCTCCTTGCATCTCTCCCTCCACATGAAAAGTGTCAGACTAGCTATTAAGTGTTTTCACCAGTATTATTTCAAAAATATTCAACTCATTGGATCCATGGCTTGAGCTTTTGTTTCCCTAGTTCAGGGGTCCTCAAACTACGGCCTGCGGGCCACATGCGGCCCGCCAAGGACATTTATCTGGCCCGATGGGTGTTTTTGCCCATTTTGGTTTTTTGCTTCAAAATAAGATATGTGCAGTGTGCATAGGAATTTGTTCATAGTTTTTTTTTTAAACTATAGTCCGGCCCTCCAACGGTCTGAGGGACAGTGAACTGGAGCCCTGATTAAAAAGTTTGAGGACCCCTGACTAGTTACTCTGCCAGGATATCCGAGCTTGGGGTGAATCTGTGACGTTGGGCTTGCACGATCTGCTCGGAGCCTTAGGCTAGCCATTTGTAAACAGGATACAGGATAATACTCACCTGCAGAGTTACTGAAATAATAAAATGAAGTTGAAACACACAGAATTGCGTCTATGATTTAATCTGATATGTAAAAGAAGTATTTATACACTGTAAAGTCATATGCCATTGTTAGTTATTTCAAAATAGATTTATGAAATATGTGAAGCCCTGTAATTTTATGTTTAACGGCATATTTTCACCTGTTATGTTTTTCTTTTTCTTTTTCCACCAGAATGGAGGCTTCATAAGAGCAGTGACTTCTGTTTTTGTTCAACGGCCCATCCTCACCGCCTAGCTGAGTGCCTGGCACGTTGTAGGCGCTCAGTAAATATCTGATGAATGAATGAATGATTTGTGTTAACACTGCCTGAACCACACATTATGCAACAAATAAAACAAATGGGTAAAAATTAAATTATTATCAGGTTGTTGTTGGACCCGGCCTATGTAACAAGCTCTGCCAACTATTTCGTTCAGCATTTCAGTTTGCTTTGCATCCCTGCCTAAAAATGACGCCGGCTCCCCTGCTGCAGAGACAGGAATCAGCAACACCCGGAGCGCCAGAAACAGCTACTGCAGAAAACGTGGCAGCGTCGCCCTCCAGGTCTCCGTCCCGCAGGCCAAAATGTGGAAACCTTGAAACAGTGTGGATAATGTCTGGGCGGGGAATAAGGAGCAGCACTGTCCTCTCGCTGGTGTTTATAGGAGTCTGGCAGGCTGTTTTCGAGTAAATAGACTTGCTTTAATGGAGCAATCTATCAAACAAGGGGGGCTGCCGTGCTGGCTGCCCCCCTCTCCCTCGGGGGCCGTTCCTTTGAGGAGGAGGATGGAGAGCGAGGTAATGATACTCAACACAGGAAAATTAATAGCCTGTGGGATTAATAGCTGCAGGATGGTCTCATCTTAACTCAAAGTATAGATGGGTTTTGTGGGTTTAAACAGCCAGCCAGCGCTTTCCATCTGCATCTCAAACACACGTGCGAATGAGCAGACAAATGCAGAACCATCACGCGGAGGCTGCTAGCCAGTGGGTTTTGCAAGGGCAGGATGGTGTGGTGAACAGATTAATCAGCAAAAGTTCAGTCTCTACAGGTTTGCTCCCTCTTTACTGGTGGAGGGGTGTCAAAACCACGGATTTGCTTCATCCTCACACAGCCCTCGATAAATGAGTAACAACATATTTACACCGTGAGATACATGGGGTGGGGGCGGGTCGTGGGGCGGGGAGGATGGAAATTACCAAACGTTCACACGAAGACTCATAGTTTGGACTTTACTCACGATACTCGCAGTGACACAGTGAAAGGGCCAGGTGTAGTTTAACCCTTTTAGTTTGTGCCAGAACCTTAAATTCTTTGGAAAGAAGAAAGGGATCTGATGTGAACTACAAACGCTTTAATCAAGTGGCTTTCTTCACATAGCATGAAAGCGTTTTGAAACATTCAAGGAAAAAAAAATCCCTTATTTTCTAAAAATATAACCTCTTAAACACCAAGGATGCTGCCAGACCAAGTCCCATCAAGTAACAAGGCACAATAAGAAGCTTAAAAAGGGTTAGGATTAAGTTACATTTGTATGAATAAGCTCATTTTTGTTCTTTAGGTCTCAATCCTTAAATGATCCTATCTAGCATAAAGAAGGTGTCTCCTCATTAAATTATACATTAATATTCTCAGTGTGGGTCCCAGTGGAATCCGAAATTTCCCCAGGGCTCACCTCCATTTACAGGCAAATAACTATTATTATCAATAGCAAAAATTCACATTTGGCTTACCTTTTGTCCCCATCTGCTGGAAGTCCCCTCACCCCAGCCAGGTGTCCCCAAGACTCACTGAAAGTGTCCCACACACGCAGGTGGAAGTCTTGTATCCTTGCCTCTAACTCCACATGAGCACAGGTGCTGCCCTATTGCTGGGAGCTTCTGCAAGACACCATTCCCAAATGCCATACTCCCCAGGCTCCTAAATGTGCAAAATGCACCAGGTGACAAAAGATGTACCTTCACTATGGGCCTCACAGAGTCAGAGCCATGCTGGTCCTAGAACAATAAGGCAAGAAGGCCTCCCTCTCATTCCAGCACCATGTCACACTGTGTTTCTTGAGCCCCAAATAGTTTGACTTGTGCCCCACATTTCACAAAATATTTCACAAAAGCATCTTACTCTGCTTTTGCCTTCTGCCTTTCTCTCCCCATGTCTCAGGTATAGACCAAGGGAATAAAATAAGCACCTCCTCCATCACCCAAACAGGTACAGAAGTCTTCTCTCCAAGAAAAATTGAAGTCCCCATGCAAGTGAACTCTCCTAGGGCCTTGTCTACCATTTTTTCCAAACATGCCAAGACATACTTGAACTGTAACAGGAGGTAGTGTCTAATCCTGGCTCACCCTTTTCTCATACCCAGGATCAAGGGCCTGTAACTTTTTCCTTCATAAAGCTTTATTTTGACCTTTCCTTTCCTTCTCATCTGTCCACCACCTTAATTCAAGCTTCTTATCTCTTTGCTCCTGGCTGACCTCAGAGGCTCACTAATTAGAATCACTGCTTTACTAATTCATCCTAAAAGCTGCTACCAGAATAATAGCCCTTAGACTCTGCCTTGAACACATAAACTTCTTGGTGTAGTTTCCGATTTTCAATTGGCCATGCAAGTCAGATACATTTTCATGGAGAGAGTGTCAGCCTTGGAATCAGTCAACCTGGGCTCAAATGTTAGCTCCATGCTTGAATCACTTACTTGCTTTGAGCCTAAGTTTCATCATCTGTAAAATGTGATATTAATATCTGCCTCATAAGCCAATTGTAGGAAAAAATGAATAATGTATGTAAAGTGTTTTTCAAATTTGAAAATAAAATGCAAGACATAATGTTATCAAAATTCAAGAACTTCTCCTTGGAACTGAAGTCCTCCATAATCTGGCCACCACCCACTTTTCCAACCTTTTATCCACTTATTCCCATTTCCAACCCTCCTCCCTAGACTCATCAATCTGTTTCTTGCCCTTTAAAGAAGTCTCTCACTTCTAGATAGTTCTAGCTGCTGTAATAGATGAATCAAAATGTTAGTGGCTTAATACAAAAGAAATTTATTTTTTGCTCACTTAAAATCCAAAACAGGTGTTTCTTTTTGGCAGGTGGCTCTACTCTAAGGGATGATTCAGAGATTCAAGATCCTTCCATCTTATGGCTCTACCATCCTTAACATATGGCTTCCAGGGTCACCCCCCGAAAGAAGAGAGAACATGGAGAATCACACGTGGAAGGTTGTTATGGGCACATATCAGTCCTCAGTCATGTCACATTTAACGTAGTCCAGAGGAGCGTTCAGTAAGCTGAGAACAGGTTCGGTGAACAGCTGGCTACTCTGTGCCACCAGCCCAGATACACAACCATAATAGAATATATTTTCCAGGATATATTCCCCAGATTTATCCTTCAAAGACCAGCTAAGTACTCATTTCATTCATTATTAAGTCCTTTTAGAGCAATCTAGCTGATTATCTGATTCTCTGAACTCAAACTCCTAGCACATATTGCTTGTACCATGCTTTGAGTCACTGATCTCCTTTTCGTTAAGTCACAAAGACATTTCTAGATCTCTTTCTAATCAAACTCTGAGACATTTAAATCTGATAGTACCCTTCGTGATGAAACACTCCTCTATGTTGACATCCCTGATTTCAGATCTTCCTCATTTTTATCCTGCTTCCTATGAATGCCATTGTTTGCTCAGTTCTTTCTTCCATTAAATAACTCAGAGTGTCCCTTCACCCCCACCTAAAAAAAATGGTCTTCCTTCTGCTTCAGCTATAACCTCTATAACCAGCACATTTGTTTGTACATAATACTGATTCGATAAATTTCAAAAACATTTATTCAAATTACTGGATGGCTCAATTATTACTAGACAATAAAATTTATTTCTTAAAAAATCTAGTGGATTCTTCACATTAGTTTTTGTTGCCAACTCAACCATATCAGGAAAATAGTTATTGAGTGCATAGGTGCTCAAAGCTATATTTATAATTATTTTAACTCTCATAATAACATATGAATATGAACATATGATGAGTAATGATCATTATTCATGTCTGAAAAAAAGAGTGAATCAAGATTGACAGAAAAGTCAAACTCCTTGCCCAATATCACGGAGCTTGAGAGTTTAAGAGTCAGGATTCTTAACCCAGGACTCTAAACACCGCTGACATATTTCACTCAGAAAGCACTGCTTCCTTATTTTGTTTCCTCCATAGGGATAGGAGTAGGTGCTTACAATTATTGATTATTTGGGAACAAATGAAGTCTCAGGCCCAAGATCATAACAATGCTTTTTCTTCATCGCCATCTTCACTCCTTGCCAAAATTGGAAACAGATCAGAAAACATGGAGAGGGGGGGATACTGTCATTTTATCACTCTGCTTTGTAGCCACCTAACCACAAAACAGAGGTCCTCAAAGCTGGGTGTACATCAGAATCACCTGGGAGCTTTAAACATTATTTTTGCCTGTGACCCAACCCAGACCAATGTAAGCAGAGTTTCGCGTATTGGGCACAGATATTGGTACTTTCATAAAGCTCTCAGATGATTATAAATTGCAGCCAGCAAGATCCAGTGCTATAGGAGTCCTTGCAGCAAGTATGTGATGTCCATAATCTGTCAGAAAATGATCAGAGGCTTTGGCTGCAACCAACAATCTTCACTTTAAGCAGCATAGTCAGCTCTTGATTGCATGAAAATGCATACTAGAATCTTCTAGTCAAAATGGCCAGGAGAGTGGGGTCAGGCCTCAACCCTCAACTTCAAAGCTAAGAAGGATTGGCTGGGAAATAAGCCAACCTCAGCCCAGAGGCTTTCCAAAGTTTCTAAAACCTCTTCAACTGTTAAATCGAGTTGTATGATGTTGACAATTTAGTTCTAAACATAATGTAATAAAGTAGAATTTATACTCGTTTGTAGTTAATGATCCATGCAAGAGATGTGTAGTATTGGCTATGGAAATAGTGGTAATGATAAGAATTAAACCTTTAAGGTGGGAAGGTTGGAAATAATAGAAGATGTTAAAAAATTGTCTGTTCACTTTTTATAGTGTTCAATGATCAAGTATAGTGAAATCCGTGTAATCCATTTTCTCCCAATAGACAACACTGTGAGTACTACTCACTTTTGTCTGTGCTTGATTGCTTTGGGGAACAAATGAAATCCTATGAGATGAAATTAAGAGTACAATTTGGAAATGGAAGAAAATAAAGGAACAGGATTGAATAGTCACTTTTCATAGAAATTTAAAATATTTTTTAAAAAACTACCAAAATTCATAAAACCCACCTGCAATGGTGAAATAGCTTCCAATCCTCTCACCTCTACTCCACCCCAGAACTCCTCAGATGCCCAGGTCTCATGAGACAATTTGGGAATCCCTACTCTGAAATCACCAAAGAAGCCCCAAAGCGCAAAAGTGTTATTCTCCCTCCACTCCAAGAAGCACACAGGGAAGTCTCCCTGTCCCATGGGCAGGCGAGCTGGCTCAGCCCATTCTTTTGAACAGACACAAACCTCACTCCTCGTTCCGCTGTTGACAGCATGGAACGGAGTAAACTGAAGGCTCCTTCACATTTATTCATGCAGCTCAGCTCCTGCCCTGTTGACGTTCCTAAGCAGATTTGCAAGTGCCCAAAGACAATTACATTATGATTCATCCTCCAGGACTCCTGCTAAGGCAGGCTACCTGGCTGTGAGTGAAAACATATTTTAGCAGTAGCTGATCTTTTCCTTTGGTTGAGGACCAAGTCAGACTAGGCATGGCTTTGAAGTTATTTCTGTCTCAGTGGATTAGAGGTATCAAAAGAAGCAGCTCCACAAACCTTTTAACAAATATTTACAATTCTGCACTAAACAACCTCCACTGTACCTTAACCTTTACCGTCTTGTGAAATGCTTGCCAACCTCCCTGCCAAACTCATGCACTTGCCAGAGGAGGAGAGAGGGCAGCAGCTCAAAGAAAATGAAGTACAAAACAGTGAGGCATTGCTCTCTTCTCAGTGGCTGCCAAACAAGGCCTTTCTGTGCTGACCTGGCTGCAGAGGTGGATCCCCTTCCGCAGTCCTCTTCCCACTACCTCCCCACCCCCCCAGGCAGGCACTTCTCTGTCCCTGAGGATACTGCACCTGCTCAGCCGGGATGCTGGAGGGACGCACTCTATATTCACCTCAGTTAGTCATGGGGCTGCCCTGAAGCCAAAGTTTTCAGAGGTGTCAAAGGATGGCTCCCATCTGGTGCAGGAAGGACACAAACAAAAGGCTCAAATGGCAAAGGAGACGTGTATGACGACATTGGTGTTTTCATCAGCTAGAAGACAACACTTTGCATAGTTTATAGTAAGCCTCCCTCGTTGGAGATTTTTAAATGAAAAAGCTTATCAAGGGATATTTTTTTGCTTCTAAAATGCTGTAAAGATTAGTTAAATGGATGACACTGACATCTTTTTTATTTTTAAGATTCCTCACTGTGAGCACAAAGATCTTATAACAAAAATCCATGAGCACGAAAGGATAAATGAAAGCAAGGGGAAGGCGGATGCCATGTTGCATGGGGTGGACAGGAAGAGTGGTCCAGCCCTTCAATCCTCTCTGTCTCAGTTTCCCAGGAACAGGGAGCAAGGGCAACTTCCGCGTGGAGTCAGGTCCCTGACCAGATCAGTAAAGGAGTCTCCTAAGAGGGGTGAGCATTAGTGAGGCCCTCAAGTGGTTTTAATCAGCAATAGGAAGTCACCAAAAGAAGGCAGAGCTTGAGAGGAACAGATGGCAGCTGATATAACAGCCACCAAGGTTTGTCCATGAAGCCCCATGATATGGTACTCAGGGACCCCTGAAACTTACCATGAGACTCTGAAGCCCCACAGCCGTGAAAGAGGCAAGAGCGAAAAGTACATGCTATACTGGTGGCAGGTCCACCAGCTGTTACCTCAGACTGGCATGGCCCAAGAAACAAAATTAGAAGCAGATGAACTCAAAGATTTGGTGGCTGTGGTCATGGGGTCAGGCATTTCATTCATTCAGCAAATGTTTATATTACAAAGCACTGGGTTAAGTGCTCTGCAAAACAAAAAATAAATTAAAGATAGGTCCTATCACCTAAAAGCTTACCCTAATCACTAATAAGTACACAGTACCCATAACACAGGTTAGAAATAGTGAAATTTCATCACATAGTCACAAATAAAGTCTGCATTGGTTTAGGTGGGGAAGAGAGATGGTCTCCACATCAGTGCATGCAAAGCTGGTGCAGAAGGTATTCCCAAAGAGAAACAGTATGAGTGGTGGTATTGGGGAGGGAAAGATTGGGCATACTTTTTTTAAAAAGTAGATGCCTTCATTTGACTGAACAACAGTATATAGGAAATAGTGAGAAACGTGGTCAGAAAAGTGGGAGAGTCAGGAAATACAGGGCTGAAAGTGTCAGTTCAAGAAGTCTGACTTTCAGGTTATAAAGTAATGAAAGTCACTAAAGATTCCTTAGCAGAAGAGTGACTTGACAAAATGGTTATATAATGATGGTTAATCTTTATTTAATAGCTAAAAAAAACTCTTGTCTAGGGGGCAAGTTCACCATTAAACTTTATAGCAACTTTTATGAGCAGTAATATTCAGTAGCACGAACAAGCAAGAAGATAGTCCAGTTTTTAATTCCAAATGCATTTCTTCCTACAGCCCAGAATACTCTCTCAGGCTACCAACTTTGTTGTGTGCTGAGAGAGTGAAAAAAGCATGTAAATAACAGCCTACATCAGTCGTAATTAGGAAGGTCTGTCCGCTGGAGAGAGGGGCAGGATGGAATAAAATGCACCAAGGGTGCCTCCTCTTGGAGGCCTTTCTGACTGCCCCACGATTGCTCCTCCCCTCAGATGGAAGGGAGGCGGGTGGGGGGGGAAGGGTCTTTCATAACTCACAACCCCAGGCATATATTCTTAATTTACTCAAATAACTGACAAAGTCATTAATGTATAGCCTCCTTCCTGAAAATTGGTGAAAATATCTTTTTCTATATGGGCATTTTCCTTGTTAATTATGTTAAAATGATAATAACAGCACATAGACATTGTGAGTCTTATTTTGAGGTGTTAAACACACAATAAACTCAATATACTATATTTCACACACTTTAAGAATACGAAATGGGAGCAATGGTCATCACACCATGGTATGTAGCTACCACGTATTTAGTTGTACTGGAGCATATTAAGTTCTACCTACAGAAAAATGCTTCCATGGTTCCTAGTGCGATTCATGAATATTTGCTTTTAATTTCAGAACTGCTCTATCATTGAAAAATAAAAAGAGGGGCTTAAAATTAAGTGTAAAGTTTTTTGTCTTTTCAAAAATGAAAAAATATATATCTTTATTTTGGTAAAATATTATTTTAGAAAAAATATATAAGGAAAATGAAGAAAAATAAACACCTTAATTCCACCATTCAGAGGTAAATTTTAATAGAGAAATAACATTTTATTCTATAAATATACTCTAATTCATTTAACCTGTATGCTTTTGTACATTTAGATTGCTTCTGATTTTTCAATTTTAAAAGCAAAACTTTGATGAGCATGCTGATATTTAAATATTTGCTTAAATTTATTATATTCTTAGGACAAATTTATAGAAGTCTAATTTCTAGGTCAAAGAGTAGGAATATTTTAAAGGTTTTTATTGAGTATTGACAAAGCTTCCAAAAATCATAGACCAATTTAATATCCCTTCTGCAATGAATGAAAGTGGTCATTTTCTTGAACACTGTATATTATTATATTTTATTATTTGTTTATTTGCTAGGTGAAAGTTACAGTTTAATTCGCTTTAATTTGTATTTAATTACTGATATTGAAATAATATAATATATGATGCATATATAATATAATATAATGCATATTATTCATGTGATTTCTTCCTTTTTGGGTTGTATCCTTTGCCAATAAAATTCATATATTTGGGCTTTTTTATTTTTAATAACTTTCATACACATATTGCAAATATCTATTTTTAGTATCTGTTTTATTTTACTTTTTTAAATAATGTTTTGATATAAAGAAGTTTAAATTTGCACATGGTCAAATCTATCCACCTTTCTCTCTTTTTATTTCTGGATTTGGTGTCAAGTTTAAAAAATTTAGCACACTCAAGATAATAAAAATATTCTCAAAATTTTGCATACTACTCTTATACATTTAGCATTTAAATTTCTTCAATTCATTTGAAATTTATTTTGGTGTGTGGTGGTAAAGTATAAATAAGTATAAATATTCTCATGTTTCCTATTTTATCATTGTTGTTCAATATTATGTCTGTGAAGCTTGTGCATTTTTATATGTAGCTCCAGTTCCTTAATTTTCATTGTTTTATAATATTCCATTGTAAGAATGGAATGTATTGTCTGAATTACTTACCCATTGCCTTGTAAATGAGATTTGATGTGAACCTCTTGTTCCTGTCTCCATATACACATGCAAAAGTTTCTCAAGGATATATACTTGCAAGTAAAATTGCTGAGCTGTAGGATGCATACTTCTTCAACTTTAAACTAGGTATCGTCCATTTGCCAAGTAGTCATACATTTACCTTCCTACAAGCAGAGCTTTCATCACTCCACAGCCTCATCAGTTTTTAGTATTTTCAAGCTTTTAAACTTTTTTCAATCTAATCAATTTATTCTCCAAACAGACTTTAGAATTCTGTTGTCCTGTTCTAAAAAATGTAACTCATTGAGTTATTAACTGAATTTTTAACTTCATATATTCATTTGGAAGAATTAGCAGCTATATATTATAAACTCTTCCCATTTCAGAACATGAATTTTCTTTCCAATATCTTTTTGCCTCTTCATAAAGTTTTGCACTTTTTCATAGTCTTGAACGTTTAAGTTAACTCCTATGCATTGCATATTTTGTTGCTATTGTGAATAGACTCTTTTTTTCAAAAGGGTGAATTTTTGTAGCCAAAAATTTACTTTATTCTTTTATTGACCTTGAATTTAAGTAGATTAGTGCCCCCAAAAGATGGAAAATATGTTAAGAACAAATAGCTGAGCACATCCATAGCATTATCTAAAATGTCAAATAAAAGGTCAGCCCTGAAATTAAATTTCAGCACCATTATGAACACCGCTGGTCCCCTTCATTTGATCTGCCCCACTCTCCTGAAGCCCTATTTTTTTAAAGTCACTTTTTAACAGCACCTCCTAGCAGGCTGTTAATCATGAAGTGATCTAGAATTCGTCACATGGAGCAATGGGCAAAGGTGAGCGACTGGGACCCTCCTCCCCAGGACCCTTTGTACCACCTTGCAACACCTTACTGGGCTTCCCTAGCAGCTGTAAGGGCATCTTTAAGTCCCAGCTTTAACCATAGGCTCAAAACTCAAGGACACAGGAGAACAGGAGTAAGGATGGGGGTTCCTCAGTACTCCTCCCTTTTCGTCTTGAGCATCCACTTCTTCATCAACAGGAGTTATCAAGCACCTATGAGGGGCTGAGGTCTGGGTCCAATGATGTGAGGGTAAGGGAGGGAATGCGCAAAGAACCTAAGACATAGTTCTTGCCCTCAAGGAGCGTACAGTGTAGCTGGAAGGATGACTAAGGAGCATACAGAATTAGAAAAAATTCAGTGCCTTTAAAGAGCAGTCTCATTTTTTCTATACTACTCTCAACTACATCCAGTTGTAGATGAAAGATAGAAATAGAGATATATAAAATATTTGGGACATTTTTGCTTCTGTGTTGCTTTATGAATTGGAACAATGGAAAATATTCTTTTGCTGACACAACTGCATGGAGGACTTAACATAATGCTGCTGTATCCCAACAGTGACAGCCAGGTACAAAGGGCACTGTTATTTTCCTTTGGGCCCTGAGTGGGTCTCCGTCACAATCCCCACTCACTGTCCCTCCCTTCTCACTCAGTTCCCTGGCTGTGGGTCGTTCTAGGATACAGCACATTCCTGCCCAAAGGTGCTGAGTCTCCAGCTGTATTAAGCAATCTCTACTGTGAAACAGTAAACTGCTTCTCAGAGCTTTGAAAGGAGTAGAAAAAAAAGTCCTGAACCCTGTGTACCTGGGATTAATTTTATCTCTGTTTAAAATTTAAAAAAAAAAGTGGTCCCTCCCTCCAACCTACTGCTTTAGAATGACACTTGGAGTAACATCTAGTGAGAGAGAGATTAGTCTGTTCATTTGTCTTGCATTATGGTACACATCATTAAAGATCTAAATACAAAAGATACATACACAGTTGTGAAGATTAAAAGTGAATTGCAAGCTATTTTGATTCTTCAGAGGGAATTAATAGTATCACATTGCTTAATCTTTTGTAGAGGGCTTACAGAGTAGTTTTGTAAATACGATCTCCTTTAATTTCCACAACAACCCAGTCAGGTAATATTATTCCCACCAAATCCATAGATCTTAAGGCTAGAAGGGACTTGAAGTCCTATTCTACAGATAAGAAAACAGGTTCAGAGTAGTTCACTGAGGTCACACAGCTGGTAGAGAGATGGGACTACAAAACCCAGTTATGACACCCACACCTGTCACCTTTCTATTGACAGGGAAAGCAGACGAGGCCCCTCACTGCCTCTCTGCCGCTCCCACTCCCATCCCCAGCAGCACCCCTCCACGGCCACTCTGCTCCTTGGATCCTGATTGGATGTTAAAGCCTGTTCCTGATTGGACGTTATAGCTTGCTCCTGATTGGATGTTATAGCTTGTTGCTGATTGGATGTTAAAGCTTGTTGCTGATTGGATGCTTTTTGAGTCCTACCAAGGGTATAAAAGCTGGAGGAGAACAAGGAAGGGGAGTCAGAAGATCAGAAGTTTGCTGAGCCTGTTGGCCGAATAAAGGCTATTCTCTGACTCTCCACATGCCAGTGTGTTATTTCCTGGGACAAGAGCTGTTAACACTTGCAGAGAAGAGCTGTTACACTTGCTGTTAACACTTGCCAGAACACTATTACACTTATGAAGTTCTCTCTATCTCAAGCAGGGAAAGCTAGAAGTGGTCATTTAGTCTGTGTGTGACTATAGGGAAGGAAGGAAAAAGAGGTGTTCAAGAGTTTCAAATGCATAATGTCTCTGTTTTGTGACCACATCAGTTAAGATCCCCCCCCCATTCAAGGTTATGGGAAGGTGAGGAATAGACCCCTTTAAACCTCCTGTGGTTCGTGTGCCACTTTTAAACTGACAGAGAAGTGAACAGCCCCTCATTCAGCCTGTCTAGCCCCAAGGGAAAATTAGTTCCTAGTCAATGCATCCCACCTGGTCTTTCTTAGGAGCTGCCTACGTCTGGAATTCCAGAACCTCCGAGAGGAAAGTCATTTCTCAGGCTGACTGTGACAAAATTAGAGACAACATTCACTCAAAATCTTAAAACCCCATCAGAATAAATTCCACATAGAATGGAACCAAATTATACAGTTTTTCCCCAGAATCAAAGCTATGGCATATTTCCAGAATAAGGATAACTTTCCAGCCCCAGTTTCCTCACACCAATCTGTGTGTGAGCCCATCGGATGTACCGACCAGGCTAGAGACAAGGTGAAAACCAAGCTAGGAAGGGAGTAAGGGACTATTTATTTTATCAAGGGGGGCTCTGTGTTTACTTTCATGTTAGACAACTGACATGGAAGACTGAGAGGTGAGACAGGCTGCCCAAGGATTCTACCCCATGCTCCTTCCCCTGGTGAGGTGGTGTAGTGTGTGGCCGCCTAGCTAAGCTCTTTACCTGGCAAGCCACCAGCCATTTGGGACAGACAACTGGGTCACCATGCCCCCCTGACATCAATACTGTTCAGACACTGGAGCAAGTAAGACAGGAATTTAATCCAAAGATTGGTTTTGGAGAACCACACTTAGACTGGAAGGCTGAGCCCCTGAAAAAGATCTGTCTCGCCAGCTGGCCAAAATAAATACGTGCAAAAATAAAAGGAAAGGGGAGAAAAGCAGATTATGAATAGTTTTTCCAGACATGCAATTCTAAACCTAAGTCCAGATATGCACTTTAGAAAGAAAAAAAATGCCCCAGTCTTTTGAAATATTTCATCTCTGGAAACAACCTCATTTTACTTTGATTCAAAAAACTGACAAAGAGTGAGATCAAGGAACTTATATGCATTTATGTAGAAGTTCATTATTCTGAACATTAAAGCATTAATACAAGGCTGAAAGGCATGTTGGTTGATTATTACTGATATAAACCATACATAACTACCTTCTATATCCTGTTAACATTGACTTTTTATTGTGAATTTCTAAAATCAATGTCCACATATTAAACCTATTTCTTTTTTGAGGGATCAAATTTTTTCCCAAATACTAATTTAAACAAATACTCATTGAATGCCTACTCTGAGCTGGGCACTCCCTTACTGATTCAGGAATTCTTGGTTTTTATGTTGAGAAAAGGAAGAAGAGAAACAAAGTGAAATTCCCAGAGGAAATAAATCTTACAAGAGATTTGATTGTTTACAATGCTAATCTTCTTGTAACTTAGGAAAGCACACATCAAATGTGAAGAAGTTTTTATACTCCCATTAAGATGAAATGGGTATTGTTTTGTTTGTGCTCATAATGAACACGGTAATTTTATCATATTCTGAAATGGTAGCATGCATCGGTTGTTTTTAATTCCACAGTTTCAAATAAAGGCAATAGCAGTGAAACAAAATTGTTATGAATTATATATTATTTTGTGTCAGGAGTTTAACGATGATATATCTAGTAGGTAGACCATTTAAAATTCTTCAACAGCAAAGAAATAATTCATCTAAATCCTATAATATTCTGTAAAATGGGAAAAATATATTCTTATAATTAACTGCTACATTCACTTGTTCTAAGGCTCATGGGCCTAGAAAAACAGAATGTTTGCAGCTACTAATACCATCCATATCCTAAATAGCTTTTAAATGATCCTGTTCTTCTTTGGTTAAATTATGTCACTTTTATAAAACCTCCCAGAGAAATGAAATAGAAAACAGTAATGAACAAGACATATAAAGTTCCCAGACTCATTCAATAGCCTTGTCAATACACTCGTCCCAATACTGAACACACTTTCAATGCAGTCACTCTGACCTTTCTAATGAGCATCTTATGAGAATCACAACTGCTGTAAAAGGAAAAAGATCTTATTAACCAAGAAAGTTTATATCCCATGTAAGCCTCACACATTAAATATTGCATAATCCATTCACTGGGGGGCAGGAAGGATCAATATTCTATATACAGTAATCTCAAATAAGCTTAAATGAATATTTTTATATTTGTATAATAATGACATACTTTGAACTCTAAATTATGAGTAAACATTTTAACACAAAGCATATAAATATTTTTCATTGTTTTTGACAATTCACTTATAACTGTTAATCATTCCTTTGATGCCTGATCCATTTGTACATGAGTTATACTATAAATGAAAGGCAAAGAGAAGATGCCTTTATTTGGCTACCACATAGTGTAACTATTAATAATTTTCCATATCAAAGTATATTTATTCTTTTTCATTACAGATTGAGATAGATTGGAAAGGTGCTTGGGAATATCAGTCTTTAACCCTCCCAGGTTGATATTTAATACCAAACTTTTGTAGACTAATAGCTAAAAATATCTTTGTTTGAAGACTCCGAAATCAAAGAAATATGGATTACAGGGGATGAATAATTACAAAAAGTTTCAAAAACAAATCCGCTCATGTTGTATTGATGCTGCATATATATATGCTTCATGTTTAATTATGCCTTAATATGTGCTTTCCCACATAAATTATGTCTGGTTTTGTGGTAAAGCTCAGATTAATTATGTTTCTTTTATAGTGTCTAACACAATATGATGCCTGTTTAATAAAAACCTTTGATGATGATTACAAACCCCCAGCAGAACTCCAGTTACCACAAGAGTGTCTTATGAAAAAAAAATTTTTTTAACAAATTTATAAGCACCGAAGTCTTCTAGTAGTGACTTGTCACCTTTTTAAAGTATTCTTTTTCAGCCAAAAGGAAACGGAGTAGGACAGCGCTTCTCAAACATGCGTGCACGTACAAACCGCCTGCAGATGCTCATTTGTTCTGGAGGTCTGGGGTGGGGCTTGAGATTCTGCATTTCTAACATGCCCCCAGAGGGGTGAGAGCTGCTGCTAGTCCTGGAGAAACACTTTAATGTAGACAGAGAATAGAAAAATGTTTCTAGGTTACCAGCAAACAGCCTCAACACCTTACTGGAGTGTTTCTTGGATTTTTACAAGTTTTTCTATAAAGAGGCTCTTCCCAAACACTACCTACCTTCTCAGCTAAATGATAGCAAAGAATGGCCTCATTGCTGTGAGGACAGATCCTTCCAGTGGAAGGTATGAAGCCTTGATAGTCTGGCTCTGATGTAAAGGAATTACATTCCTCCCTCACTCACTGAAGAACTCATTCGTTACCCAAACATGTGTTGAGCAGTACCAAAATGCCTGGCACTACTCTATATGTTGTCAGGCAGATAGAATTAAAAAGGCACAAACACTGTGTTTGCAGAACTTGCAGTGTGGCGGGAAAGATGAAGCATCTTCCCCAACACAAGTAACTGCACAGCCACGTGGAAATGATCAGTGTCCTTGAAGAAGCGGAAAGCTGGGGAGCTGAGGAAAGAGGTGACACACAGTTGTGTGAATCAAGGGTGACTTCCTGAAGGGGCAGGGGTCACCCTCTGAAGGGTGAGCTGGTGGAACATGCAGAGATGGGGAGTGAGGAACGACAGACACACAGGTACAGAAATAAATGTGGATGGTTTGGTAATGTTTTAATTTCTACAATGAAAATGATTAACATTTAACGATCTGGGGTATGTTTTATTAAAACATTTTCAGGACTCCAAAGATTAGACTAGAGTTTCTCAAAGCTCTAGAGTTCTTAAAGTGGGGTTTCTTTTTGTTTGTTTTGTTGTTTTTAATTTTAAAGTGGGGTAGCAGCATTCATATCACCCAGGAACTCTACAGAAATGCAAGTTCTCAGTTTGGTTCCTACCTAGGACCTACTGAATCAGAAACTCTGGAGTGAGGCCTAGAAATCTGTGTTTTATTAATATGAACAAGTCCTCCTCAATTAAGTTTGAAAACCACTATACCAGACCTTCTCTGCTTCAGTATGGACAGGAATCTCCTTGGGAGTTTATTGAAATACAGATTCCTGTGTTCCACCCCAAAGAATCCAATTTAGCAAAATTGAGCTAAGGCTTGAAATTTGTATTTTTAATAAGCATCCCACCCTATTCTGTCACAGGTTAGCCACAGGCTCTATTTTGAGAACTACTGAGTTAGAATATAGTCTTGGAACAGGAGATGAAGAAAAGAACAAAAGGTGGGAGAGTCAATAGAAACAGGTAGGAGAGGGGAAAATGATTGAGTAAAATCGCACAATGCTTGTCAGTATGAAACTAGCCAGTAAGGAAAGGGTTTGATTCTGAAAGCTCTGGAAAGAAAATTAGATCCTGAAAACAGATACCTAAGTAACATTCACATTTCATAAAGTTTGATGGACAGTTCCACAAGGATTTTTCAATAGCCATAAACAATTCCTCTTTTATAACAGAGGTCCCCGAGTATGACTTCTCTTGACATTACGAGTGTAGAGAAATTGATCGAGCTCTTCCCCGTTTGGTGCCCAAGAACTTGATAAGCCATTGCTGTTTTTTAAAAGACTGTCGTTTATTGCTTGTGGGTCACAGGAGAGCTCAATGGTAGAAATTACTCTGAAAGCCTTGTCCTGTTTAGAGTGCTAGGTCAGCATTAGCCACTTCCTCTCAGAGATTCCTGATTCTTTTTCCTATGAACTTTTAGGGATAAGTCTCACAGTGACTTAGTATCTAGAAAATAAAACTCTGGCTTAGTAGCAGCTATAACCCTACAGCATTGTGAAGTTAATTATTAGGTTTTAAGGTTGAGTTTTATCCTCTAATCTCCCTCATTTTGAAACAAAATTGAATTGCCCACTTTGTGTCTAGGTTATTCCAAACATAAGATAAATGACGAAGTTCCTGAAGTCCTCAAGGAGACATATAATTTCCGGAGTGCCAAGAGATAAGAGTTTCCAGGACACAGATCTGCAACTCCTTTGTACAGCACTGGAGACTCAGTGCCTTTCCTCCCTATGCGGTTCAGGATCCTGGCAAAAAGCAGAGTTCCTGGGGTCAAATTGCTCTAGCCCTTACCAATGCATGACTTTTGGCACATTACCCAACCTCTCTCTGCTTCAGTTTTTTCATCTATAAAATGGGGACATTAATTATAATAGCTTCATGCTGTGGTCGCAGTAATTAAAGACGTAATACATATAAAACATTTAGAAAAATCTTGACAGTAAGCACTTAACTGTTTTTGGTACTCCCCATATTTTATATAGCATAGAATGGACCTAAATAAACAGGAAGATGACACTTAAGATATTTTATTTATTTTACTTTATATTATTTTATTTTTAGAGACAGGATCTCACTATGCTGGCCCAGGCTGGTCTCAAACTCCTGGCCTCAAGTAATCGTTCCTCCTCAATCTCCCGAGTAGCTGGGACCATAGACAAGTGCCACTATGCCCACTGGCACTTAAAATATTAAATAAAAGCACATGTATCATCGAAAGTACTTTGAGAAATGAATTAGTCTACATCCAGTCAAGAATACACTATATTAGAATTTTAAAAAACCTGAAAAAGAGGGATTCAACCTTTTTAATTTTGCTTTATTGTATTTCCATTCCAAAGGATTCGTGAAATGGAGTTTCTCAGGTAGCCTGGGTTTATATTGTGGCTCTACATTTAAGCACAAGACCTCATCAAGCCACCTAATCTCTGTGGACTCAGGTTTCCTTATCTGCAGAATGGGCTAACAATGCATTGAGCGGAGGCAGTGAGCACCTCAGGAGACCCTCAGGAAAGAGTGCCACTGTGGTGCTGTGGTGCCAGAGGCTGCTGTCGCCTCACAGTTCCTGACAGTGAGAATGAATGCTGGCCTATGGGTCTGCAGCACATCCCAAAGCAGCCGCCCCAAAAAAGAGAAAGGTCTCCAAAGTCTTGTGCTTTACCATTAAGATTTATGTGAATTTTTAAAGTTTCGTTCCATGACATAGTTGTGTCTTTTTATATAAAAATATTTTAAATTACATTCCAGTTAAATAACTAAAATTTCTCTCTCCTCTCTCCCCTCCCTAACCCCCACACCAACTCTCCTTCTTACTCACCTCAAGTAAAATTGATACTCCTTGGCTACTCACTTATTCCCCTAGTTGTAAAGACATCCCAGTTTCAGAAACCCTGAAGGAGGGTTCTATGCAAAAATCATATTTTCACAACCAAGCTACAATAAGAAATCTAGTATATTAAACTCTTTCCTAGATTGCCAACATTTTTGAATTCCCAAACATTCTTCCCCCACCTTGTCTAGTCATCATCAAAGATCCAATAAAGTAAAAATGCAGCATAGAAATTGAAAGCAGAAGATGCAATACCAGAGAGGTCAGTATTCTATGAGAATGCGCCGCAGAGCTATTACACAACTCATACATTATTCAGGGTAAATTACACCCAGATAAGTTGTGTTGAGATGTCTCCCACATCTCAAAGGCACAGGGTTCTACTGTAGAATTTGTCAATTTTCCAAATACGTCTCCAAGACTTTAATAAAATCATTTCTCTATCATTGTTAAGGAAAGAAGACCTCATCTCCAGTTTTTGTATAATAAAATGCCTTAACTTAGATACTAAAATTTTTATCTTGGTCTTCTAATTCAAAAGAGAGATTTGTTCCTGGCTTATAAAGCAAACATACCTAAATGATGGTCTCCCAGTCTAATAAATTCAGCTTTTGATGATTTAGAACAGGCTTTTAAAAAAAAAAAAAAAAAAACAGCTCCCTACTGTGTAATAGTCAGAATGCCATAAACATGAAGTTAAAATTCCAAATTACTTTTTCTTTCTTTAAATATGTCAAGTTAAGTTGATTTATAGACTTATATAGTTCTCCTAGGGGAAGGTTATAGAAAGAAAGAAATGCTTCATATAAAACAGTTAGGGATTTTTCCCTTAGATCTTAGAATCATGAGTAAAAAATTATATTTTAAAGTGTCATGTGATGATATACACACACATATATATGTAGAGAGTAACAATAAATGGAGTTGTCTAACCTATTAACCAATTGAAGTAAGAGTATGGAGTATATTTGTATTTGGAAAGTAAATGATACTTTTTCCATTTTGTGATTTATTACTTTTAAGTCATGACTATAAAATTACAAGTATCATCGACATAAACCACCGGTCTTTCAAGATTACTTTTTTATTAAAATTTGTGCCATAAAGTTGATAGATATGCTAAGACGAAATTCAGTCATTACATTTTTTTCTTTTTATCATAGGCTTTGGAGTTCTCTATATTTTCAGAGCACATGCAAAGTAGTATCTTCTGTAGTTCTGGGAAGGTAAAAGATCTCAATTGACCCACAGGTTTAGAGCAAATTTTATATTTTCCTTGAAAATTAACAGACTATTTTAGAAAAAGAGTTTTTAAAGCTAAGCGTTTTGTAAGAGATGGTCATGATGCAAGCATGGACCTGAGATGCTGTGTGGGCAGAACCTGCCTGTCCCAGTGGGACCCCTGAAGTGTCCCTGCCCCTAGACTCTAGCTCAGAGGCCGCTGTAGAAACCCAGGAAAAAGACAATGTGGATCTTTTGTAGTCTTAAATGTTGCCTCAAATAAGCTATTTAACTTGGGAGGGGTAAATATTATATTTTTCTTATTATAAAACCAAGACATACTCAATGATTAAAAAATAACTCAGAGAATGCAGAAGTGTCAAAAGTAAAAAAATAAAACTGAAGATCTCTTAAACCTCCCACACAACTTCTACCAACAAACCCTGTACCATCAATGCCATTCTCTATAGGTACTGACTGTTAAAAATCATGTAATGACTTTCTATGAAAATATATTCTGTATATGTATGATTTTATTATACAATAAAATGGAATCTCACTATATTATACATATTGTTCTGCATGTCCATGTGGAAAACCAAATTATCACTAGAAGGCTTTTTAGATAGAATAAAATCAGAAAAAGTAGTTGAATTGCCTTATTGGTTTAGTGGATTAAATCTATGACAATGGTATGCTCCATTTACTTTATGGGAATTTAGCAACAAATAGGTCAGAAGATGAGAACGTTGTTATTCACTATTTAGAGAACTTGATCAGCAGTCAGAGCCAGGAACATGCAAATAAACATTTGCACTCTGACAACTCCCTCCCCTCATTCTAAGTTACACACACACACTATGTCCCCATGCTTAGTATAACCTTTCTTAAAAAAGGATAGTAAGATTTTAAAATGTGCATGGTCTCTTATGCACTATACTTTATTGGGTTACAACTGGATTATGTTGTATCATTGTCCAATTATTAAGATCACAATGATTAGCTTAAGATGTTGATGTCTCATTACTTCAGACATTACACCCTCATCCCCTTGACAAGAGTCCTGTTTTCGGCTGCCTACTTGTTGACTAATCCTTAGGGTAGGTCATTCTTACGGCAAGCTGATCTCATCCATTATGTCTTGATTTTTCTTAACTTCATTTTTTTAAGGTTGATGTTTATTGTATCTTGTAGTACTAAGGTTGCTCTGTGTGTGTGAGAGAGAGAGAGACAGAGAGAGACCAAGAGAGACAGAGAGACAGAGAGAGTGAGAGTTAGGCACAGTGAAAACTGCATAGACACTAAGGACAAAATTTAAGTAAGAAACGTACTGAGGATGTGTGCAGTCACTGCTTGGACCTTTGAAGAGTCTAGGTTTGCTTAGACTTGCCATAGAAATGAATAGTAAAATATAAATCTGTGTTGTGTTGGGTAATACTGTGTGAGTATCCAGACCTATCTTTTCTTTAAATAAATTCCCCCAATATTTTTTTGAAGCACCCACTATGTGCCAGGAACTGTGATAAGCATTGGTGACACAATGGTGAGCAGATAGACTAATCCTTGCCCTCATGGGGTTTCCAGCCTAGCGAAGAAGAAAGCCATTAAGCCAGGATATACACAGGTGAGGGGTGTTCCCAAAGAGCAGGTGGCAGTGCTGTGGAAGCGTATAATAAAAGATCTAAGCCACCCTCCAGATAGGCGACAAAATTCCCTCCTGAGAATAAATTAGCCAGGCAAAGATGAGAAGAGGAAGAGATTTTCAATGCTGTCTGGGACTTCACAGTGAATGGTCATTAAGGTTCCTGTTATTCTGGGAAATCAATGATTCTAAGACATTGACTAGCAAAACATTTTTTATGATATTGGAGAACTGCTATGAGTAAGATCTTACTGTTACTTCATGCTAAGAATATATACTGGGACTCTTAGAGTACAAGATTATTGCTTCTGACTCTGACCTGTCCAGGCACCGATCAACCTATGCTTCTTGTTCATTCTCTTTCTCACCCATCTCAACAGGCATTAGATGTCTTTCCCTCCCTTACTCTGATTACTCTTCCAGCTATATCCATCAAACAACAATACAATAATACTGGTAAGTACAATGTTTACCCAAATGTAATATGAATGCTCTGGTATAAAAATAGATATTTTAGGTTAGAACAAGAATAATTTTTTAATAATTATGCATTTATTTTTACAAATTTCTTCTTTTAAAATAAACTCAATTAATATTAGCAAGTCAATTTAAGGAAACATATTGAGTAAATAAAAGTGGAACAAAGTTTGGGCAACATTGTTATGCCAGGGGCACTCTAAATTGATTATTTAATCTTTGTGTACTTCATGTTTTTCCTCTGTAAAATGGGAATAATAAGACCTGCTTCATTGGTAAGGGTGAAATGGAAATGTCCTTAAGCCATAGTTGAGTGTTTGGTACATAATAGATTTTTAACAAATGATGATATCCTTTTTCTCTCTTTCTTGCTACCTACATGTTATCTTTTTGCTGTCAATTCCTACCTGGCCTTTACTATTAAAGATGTAATATAAGATATTGCACATTGACTATATTTCAAATTAAAAGCTTGAGATTATCTTATTACTATTGTGCATTTATCTAAGTTTAGGATGGATAAACAGATAGGTAGAAGATGATAGATAGATAGACAGACAGACAGACAGACATAGGCATAAATATACATATGCCAGTACAAAAAGAAATGCTAAAGACTGGAAATCCTTTTTCTGCACTAAAATCATTAGAGAGGCAGACAAAGAGCTGTAATATCATTATAATAAAGACGTTGTCTATCTTGTCTTGTTTTTTTCAGGTAACTAGGAGTGGGAAGTACAGAGTGAGCTTTGAAACTAAAATAAGACTTTACCCTCAACAAGCCTTTGCCAGAAGAGAGGGAGGTGAAAGAGGGAAGGGAGAAAGCCAACAAAGGGTGTGTTATAGAAGTTATATTGTGGCCAACTGGGGCTCAGTCCTGCTGGGGATTCAGGCCAGTATATGCATTGTTTAAAGGAGAGAGAAAATATACTTGAATTCAATTTCTTTATAGTTGTCAGCTCCATATTCATGTTTTTAAATCTAGATATTGTTGAATATATTACGAGTAGGGATTGATGAAAAGGTCAAAGACACTTTTTCTATAAATTAAGGAAATTATTTTAAAGAAAATATTTTAGGTGTTAAGAAACATTCCCATTTCAACTCTGCATTATATAAAGAAATTCAATTATTGAGATACTCCAAAAATGCAGAAAATGACCTAAAAGTTTTATAATTAATGTATAACATAAACATTTTGTTGAAATGTGTTAAAGAGTTATACAGAAGACGAGGCATAATGAATAAAATAATGAAAACAGTGCAACCTTTTAAACAAGAAATATATTTCAGTTTTAGAAAGAACAGCTGTGTAAATTACTGCAGAAACCGCAGTCTATGTAATTTTGTAACTGAGGCATGTTGTTCAAGATCAAGTGCTTGGTTATAGTCAGCCATGGCTTCCTCAATCCGTCCTATTTTACCACGAACCTTTGCTCTAAGATTGTATACTACAGCATCATTAGGCACCAAAGACAGGGCTGCAAAAGAAAAAAATTTCATGGTTTGTTTACACTAGCATTAAAAAATAATCTCATTTTTTAAAAACAAAATTTTATAATATAAGAACTTTACTATTATTTATATGAAAACATTTTTCTTCAAACATAACTATTTAGTCAAATTAAAAATATCGAATCTTTTTAAGAAAACTATCTTGGGGAACCACAGTATAATGTCTTTCTTTGAAAGCTTGGCATTGTCTGTGTATGATTTCCTAATAAGTCTCTATATTTCAGCTTACCAAAGCTGTTAGTAAGATATTACATAAAGGAATCTATAGTAATAGCATTAAGGACATGTTATCTAAAAACATTAATTCTTACATAAGTTTATCTAGACAAAAAGACTTGGTGACTTTCTTCTTTCATTGTCTAAAATCATCACATCAACAGCTGTAATTTTATTAAAATAATTACCAAAAATATACCTTTATTAAGGTCGTCTTCAGCTAGTTCATATTGCTTTAAACAGCAGTATAATTGTGCTCTGTTAAAATATATTGCAGCCCAAAAGGGACAGCTTTCAATTGCATATGCAAAATCTTCTTTCGCTTCTTTGTATTTCTTTAATATTGTATTTGCAACAGCTCGATTCATGAGAACATATTTGTTTTCTGGATCAAACTTTAAAGCCTTTGAGAAGTAGTCACTGGCCTATAAAATGTGAAGATAATGATAATTGGAATATATTTCCATTGGCAGCCATACAAAAATTTTAAGCACATTTACTCTTAATTTAAAATTAAGGGCGGTGGTATACCAAGGGACCAGTAGAAGCATTTCATCCAAATACAGAGGTGCATTGTCTGTAAAGAATGTAAAAACCAATAATAAAACTGAACGAAAGTTGGCTTTGTGTTATTACCATGTGTCAGCAATTCTAAACAATGTCAATGATAAAATATTCCTCCGTGCTGGGTTGAAATTCTCCCACTACCTGCCACCCAAACCCTATAGCCCTGTATATAGTTAAAAAAAAAAAGGGGTGGGAGACACAAATTAGAAAAGAAGTCCATACAGGAAGATAAAATACAAATGAGAAAAGTAACAGTTTGCCTATAAAAACAGAGTAAGAGCTAAACAGATAAATGAATTTTCAAAATAAGGTTCTAAGCCATACCAAAAGGAATAAAACTTAGTTATATTTTAAAACGTTATAAGAAAGGGAGAGGAAAAATCAGCTTGTCAAGAAGACCCTTTGACTGTTATCATATAGATTATTCACAACTCATCATTGTCCTCAAAATGTACAGTGCAGACCAGTGTTGGGGTCCTAGTCCAAGAACCATTTGCTACAGGTCTGCAAAGAGGTAAGCACCAAAACTGAGAGTAAATAATATATTCTATAGCATTTTGACATGGCTAGGACATCTAAGCACATGAATCATATTGTGTTTTAGCAATGTATATTGATCTACAACAAATTTCAGATTTTTTTGGAAACTGGCCCTTCACCACAAATTGTTTGAGATGCTGTTTAGACATCCTACTACTTAAGCTAGAAGTCTTTTCTCTAACACCCTGATGGATGAAAATTTGGCTCCTACTTTAAAACTTACCTTAAAGGGAAAGTCACTTTTCACAATATAGTTTGTCATTCACCAATTACTTTCCACTCAATTTTTTACCAGTTCACCACAATCTGGCTTCTATCTACCTCCCTTATTCCATGAGCTCTTCTCTTGCTAAGGTTGCCAGTGTCCTCAAGCTAATGGACATTTCCTAGTTCTTTTCTTCCATGACATTTCTTTGGCACGGACACTCTTGGTCTTTCCTTACTTCTTAAAATCTTCTCTGTCCTTGAGACAGGTTGTCTTACTAGCTTTTCTCCTACCTCTCTGATCATTTTCTCTATCTCCTTCACTGAACTATTTTCTTCTCTGCTTCTCAAAGATCTGTCCTCTATTCACTTCCATTATTGGTGATACGGAACATTGATTGCATAGTGGCTGGGAGCCCAGACCATGGAGCCAGATTACAGTGTTCATATCCTGCCTCTAACTTGGGTGAGTTACTAACGCTCTATTTGCATAGAGCTAAAAAACAAAGGGAACAAATAAAATTCCACTTCCAGTGTTGATGTGAGAATTAAGTGAGCTAATATGTAAAGTACTGAGAACGATATGCAAAATGTAGTGATGACTCAATCATTATTGAAATATCATTTTTTTCCAATGTCTATAAGTAAAGCAGCAACATAGCCTTCAGCAATTAGATCAAGATTGTATAACCCATCCCTTCCTTGGATGGCAGCTATTCTATACGACAGTTAAGTGCAATTTAAGGATCTATTGAGATGGTGGCATAATTGACGTCCATCTGTGAAGAGCTTGAAGAGAATTCACCCCTCAAAAAAGGCTCACTCACAATCATCAGAAATGAGGCAAAGGAAAGACTCTAAGCAAGACCAAGAGTTTCTTCATAAAGTAATTTGGGCTTCATTTTAATTCATCAATAAATGCTCTATAAAACCTATACAATTATATATCACAAGAGCATAGCTTTGACCATGTAGGAGCAAATGCCTACCTTGGCTAAGAGAAAAGAACTCATTGAAACACCAATAGCACACCTAACTTTGTACAACATAACTTTCTATTATAGCTTCCAAACTATATTACTTAAAAAATGAAAACCTACAAACATAGTGAGATTACTTGAAGTATAGGAGTATTAACTATAAAGCAATTAGACGCTAAAGACACTTACTAAAATATTAATTATAGTAAAGTTACTTTAGTAAAGTAATACTTTACTAAATTACTGAATTTAGTTACTAAATTACTTTAGTAAAGTAATACTACAGTATTAACTATAAAGTAATTAGAAGCTAAAGACACCAATGAATGGCCTTGATTTTTTAACAATTGGTCTAATGCCCTCAATATCTGTAATGTGTATTCTACTTGAGTTAAAAAACAAACAAGCAAGCATTACAGACCAAAATGTATGAAATACTGCCAAAACAGTACTTGGGGAAAAGGCATAACCTTAGTAACTTATCACAATATAAATGAAAGGGTAACAACAAATGAATTAAGTTTCCATCTCAAAAAGATAGACAAAGAACAAGATAAATTGAAGGGAAGTAGAACAAGAGAATGACTATAGATAAAAAACAAAAATTAAAAAGTTTGAATCCTGTAAATGCATCACAATTCAAATAAATTCAAAAATAGAAAATATCATCTAATAACCCAACATTTTTATATCAGACATTATGAATTGAGATCCAAAGAGGTTAAGAGGGGTCATACAAAACCAGAACTAAAATCCAAATCTTCTCACTCCCAGTCAAGTGCTCATGTGACTGAAGTTTAGGAAAGGTATAAATTAAGATGAGTTAGATAATCACATCATAAGGAAGGTCTTGAGGGAAGTCTAAGTGGGGGAAAAGAACAAAGGATTCCAGGCTGGAAGCTGATTTCAATAGATACAGCCAGGGAAGTGCTAACACTTTGAGAGGTCCAAAAGATTGTTTACTGGACAAGTGTTGAATGTTTGATTATAATGAGAAGAATAAATCCTTAGAGGTATAAACATTTAATAAATAATTATAAACATCCCTATGAAAGAGAACATTTTTTAAAAAAGAGCAAATAAATCAATGAATTATTAGCCTGAGATAGTAAGGATTACATTTTGAAATTGTATATATGACAAAGAAAGCATTTTATGTCGAAAAGGAAATATTAAGGAAAACTCATATTACCTGGGAAAACTGCCTGTGGTGAAAGTAGATATTTCCTGCATTAAAATAAGCAAGTGAGTACTTGGGGTTTAGAGAAATTGCTGCTTGATAGTCTTTCATTGCATTCTGTCGTTGACCCATAAACTCATGAATCACACCACGATTTGTTAAGAATTCTGCTGTAGTATTGATCTGCAATATAATAGTATGAGTATTTAGCATCTGGGAATAGTATTTATCTCTAATTTCATGTCTGTAAAAATGAATGTTACGAAATCTACTTGTGGGAAACTAGTAATTTTATAGGGCAGGTAAAACCCCATTAGAGTAAATATTTTGAGAAAGGACTTGGCATGAAATTGGTTCAATGTCAACAGTTTGTTGATCTGGCTGCAATAAAACAAATAATCCTAGTGTTTTAGTCCATTCCTTTCAAAGGAATAGACATAGCGGAAAAGCTTATCTGTTTAGCTATGTTAGGCGAGAGAAGAAATTAGATTTAATAGTTAACATGCTTATTTGTCCTATGTAGTAGCAATTATATTTCAGTTCTTTCCTTTTTCTCCTCTCAAATATTATTACATCTTCCCAAATCTACAGAAACAAAGCCTAAAAGCTAGAAGAAAAAATGAGTTTCTGTCATTACATACAACATGAGAGTTTTATTTGTCATTTTACTGCAGGAAAAATCTGGGAAACATTGTTCTTTCTTTCTTTCAAATCTAGAACATTATTTTACATTTTGCATTCATTGTGTATTACAAAATAATATTGATGTACCAGGAAACTATAAACTGTATTTACTGAGAGGAATCAACATGTATCAGGAATTTGGGTTTTTGAATTTTAAATCCATTTAGGTTATAAAATTGCCAAGCCATAATTCTCCCCTAGGGATCACTCAGAGGAAAAAAAAAAAACACATTATATTCTCCACAAGTCACTTTAAAAAGGTAACAGAGAACTTCTTTCTTAAACCTATTTATTCACGGTGTTAATTTATGCTAATAATAACACACTCTAAGTGGATTTTTTACCTTTAAGGCAGTATTCATATCCTGCATTGCAGCAAAATTATTACCCATCTGAAGACAGACCACAGCTCTTCCTTCATAGGCTAGGTAGCTCTCTGGATCAACTTCAATGGCAATGGTAAAGTGCCTCCAAGCTTTCTGGAATTTTCCTTGGGCCTAAAATAATTTTCTGATTATATGATGTAGGAAATAATCCATAACATACCAAATGTTTATGATTCTAACTCACTCAATCAAATAAAACCTCTAGTAAGGGTATATTTATATTGTGCTAAATCTAAGGTATTTTAAACAAAGTAGACTATACTGTGAGTGTATTCAGTTGACTAATTATCTATTAGTGTTTATGATTAAATTTTAATTAGTTAAAATAAATTTAATTGCAGTCATCTCTCATACCAATCTTGGACAACATAAAATTATGGCCACCATATGAAACATCAATGCTTCTGATAATTGCCAAAAAATTTACATTGAGCTCCACACACAGGCAGGAATTGTATTTATTTGCTTGGCACTGAATCTCCAGTTATACATAAGATATACATACTATACATAACAAAATAAATGCATGTTGAATAAATAAATGAATAAACTAATGGTGTGAAACCTATTTCCATAAGTTGTACCAGCATCTGGAATTTTAGGATCACTATACATTATTCCATGGAAAATGCATGTAAATCTACCAAGCATCTGTTTCTATCAACCTTAGTGCCAACTGGAAAGGAAAGAAAAAGGGTCAGGAGAGGGGCACTGTTAACAGAACAATGTTAGAGTGTTTCCTAGGGAAGACCAGCTGGCAACTGAATGTCTCCCCACAGGAAGGCAGTGAGTTAATAAATTCATCATGGTCCAAGGTCTGTCTTTTTCTCATGGGCTCAAAAACCCAATTTGCCAGAATCTCAGAAGCGCACTCAATGACTCTCGCATAAAACTAAAAAGAAATCTAACTCTTAAGGGAACTGGACCCTATTTTTTGATTAGAAAATCTTCTCTCTCTCGGTATAAACTATTAATAATTGGAAATCCACATTGTAATCACAAGTGCATTTAATAAACAAATTGAGAAAATTGAGATGAGGTTATTGGCATATTAAACTGCAAACCCCATCAAGATGGGATCTCTGTCGTCTGCTCCTGACGTCTGTTGTGCTCACTTCTGTATCCCTAATGCTAGGCAAGTAGTAAGAGAAATCTACAGGTATTTGTTGAACAAACTGTCGCTCTTTCCCCTGGGCAGAATTGGAATAGGCCTAACTCTCCTTTTTCAGTCCTTCTTTCCTGATTCAATTCTTTCCACTGATGTGCTTTTCAACCCCTTTTCAGGATGCTATATACCTAATGAGATCTTCATAAAGTGCAAATTAGATGTCATATCTCTGATTAGTGCTATTCACATTTTTAACTGGGCTATAAGGCCTTCAACTCCAGCCTCTCCCTCGCCCATAATATTCCATCCCCTGGGGCCTTCTATCTCCTTCTTACAAGTTTTTCTAATGGGCTGTTCTCTCTGGAACACTGTATCCTAGCCCCAACCCACATTTTCACACCTCAACTTAAATGTTAATTTCTCAAAAAAAAAAAACCCTCTCACCTCTCAAAACAAGCTAGGTTCCCTTGTTTTAAGTTGCACTAAAACCCATATTTTTCTTTTGTTGCACTTATAATGATTATAATCAAATAACTATATATATGATTAAGTGTTTGATGCCTGTCTCTCCACTCAGTAGTAAATTCTGCAAGAAGAAGCAAATGTATCTTGTTCATTGCTATATCTCTAGGCATAGAGCTGTTCCCCATCCTATATTAGGTGCTCAGTAAATGTCTGTTGAGGCTGGACATGGCTCATGCCTGTAATCCCAGCACTTTGGAAGGCCAAGGTGGGAGGATTGCTTGAAGCCAGGAGTTCAAGACCAGCCTAAGCAACATTGCAAGACCTTGTCTCTACAAAAAAAAAAAAAAAAAAAAACTTAGCCAGGTGTAGTGGCATGTGCCTGTGGCCAGCTACCTGGGAAGCTGAGCCTGGGCAACAGAGCAAGACCCTGTCTCAAAAAAAAAAAAGTTCTGTTGAATGCAATGAATGATGGTGTTAACACATTTCATTGGATTGCAGTCAGCTCTAGTTGCCTTGAAAGTCACCTTGTCTCTTTAAATTGACTGTGAAAATTTGTACTGTGATCCAATAACAGCCAATTTTGTGTTTAGCTCTCAGAAAGCAATCTTATATCTCTTATTAATAAGCTCTAGAGCACCTCACTGTTACTACCACTCCCACTCCCTCCAATATTTTCAGTCTTAGATCAGCCAAACTCACATTTTAAATAAATCAACTTTAATTGAAGATTATTAACAGGAATTTCTGCGAATTATAATAATTTAAAATTTTGAATATTGAAAAGGATAAAAAGAAAATGTAAGATTACTCAGTTACTTTTCATGGCAAATGCAGCACATTTAAGCACCTTACTACAAAAATGTCACTACATTTTTTAATAGTGCAAATAGCTCAGTGAGTTAGGAAATTTTGGTACATGGGTCAGGCCAGAGTGTCCCAGAAATCACTCTGAGACTTGCTTGGCAACACACAGAGTAACACTTGTCTATCTTGCTGGAAGGACAAATGCCTGGCCTCTTGCCTTCCCAGCAAGTCCTCATTCACAGCAATTTGGAAGATGACTGAATTCAGAAGTTCCAATACAGTGTCTGCCTGACCCATCATGTGGCTGCGGTCTACTTCAAAACTTTCATACATTGTTTATTCCCTTTAGCTTTTCACTAATTCAACAGGACACAACTTACAGAGCCCAGGTATAAGCTAGTAAAATAAATGTTAGCCAGATTCTCATATGTGAAATTCATCGAGTGAATTTTAAAAGTTGTTTGTAAATGTAGGAACAAAGTAGGGAGAAATGAAGACATTAAGGAAACTCAGATTGAAAAGCTCCTCATCTAGCACACAGGTCTCCAGGCTTACTCAGGCAGGTCCCTGTAACTAATTGAACCCCGGATCCCCAATGCTACTCTGGAAACTAAAGGTAAGGGAAAGGTAAATACTTATAACCAAAGAAATTACATTTATCCTCATCACTAGTAAAGGGCCAAGTATATTCTTTCTCCTGTCAAAAAGATGCTTTCAATGCTCAAATGTTGTTATACAATATTACCTGCAAATTATAGCCTAAACTAATTCTGGATTTTGTATATGATGGATTAAAATGCAACGCTTTCACAAAGTCCTTCTGCGCTTGATTGGTGGCTTCACCATGACCATATTCCATGTAAGAATTTCCCCGTCCAATGTAAGCATCCAGAAAACACGGGTTAATTTCAATAGCCCAGGTAAAGAAATTGATAGCTTCTTCAAACTCTTTAATTCTGAAAATAAATGAAAATACTGATGCATTCTGATGAACTGATACATTTTGATGACATACAATGTTTTCTTGTATATGACTTTCCCACAAAGATTTGAATATCCTCTTATGAAAAAAATCTTTCATTTTTATTTCCATCATAGAAGGGAAGCACACAAGTTCAAATGACCTAAGGAAGGCTGACAGGTTCTTTCAAAATTTTAGTAAAAGGAAAGAAAGGAGGTAAGAGTCATTTTCACAGCAGAATGTGATGGAATGATATTCTGGAAGTCTTTTTTCAAATTATAAAAGTCTGAATGGCATTCCTAAACCTGTTTTTAGCAGTTATCAATTACCAGTATAGAAAATCATGTGCTATTACTGATGAAATACACTATTTAAATTAGAGCAAAATAAATTTACTTATATGTATTTAATATTTTATTATACAATGAAATGAACCAGACTTTCATCACACAGAAGTCCTTACTTCAGATCTTCTATTAATATAAAGGTAGCCCATTTCATTGTGGATACCAAGACAAGAGGTGAGAGAAAGAAGTAAAATGCATTTTATTTATTATTAATAACTTATGAATGTATGCAGCTAAATGATAACTCTGTCTCTCTATTCTCCCTAATTACTCTCTTAAGGCAAGGGTGAGGGCTGTTGAAGAAATCAAATATTTGTTCATGAGCATATAAAGTCACTTCTCCATTTCATATGAATATCTAATAATTATATTTAGTCTCAATTCACATGGACAGAGTATAGGATTTTTTTTAATAGAATGAGGGAGCTAAAATTAAGTAACTGCGTACTTACCAGGTGCTTTGCTAAATGCTTCACATGTGCTATTTCCTTTAATCCTTCCAAAAACTCTGTAAGCTAGTTATAATTATCTACATTTACAGATGAACAGAAAATCATGGCAGAGAAGTCTTCACATAGGAAATGGCATAGTAAATAACATACTAAGTTTGCACAGAATAAATACCTGAGAGTCAAACTCAGGTTAGTCTTACCCCAAAATCCTTGCTTTTCCACACAGCCATCTCTACCACACATTCTGCACCTACCACATAGCTGTAGTTGGTGCGTAAGAGCCAGTAAGCTGATATCTCCACAGTGTAGTTAGAAGAAAGGCTTGGAGTTCGGACATGAGCCTTAGCATGCAAATTAATACTAATTCTTCAAGGTTTTTAAGAGGATCAAAGAAGAGCAAGTGAAGAACATCTAGCATTGAGACCCTCACCCAATAAAGATTATCATCTTCCTTCCATTCTTTACTTCCCAAACAGACTTCGAAATTTAGTAAGATGCATCACCACTTTGCTCATTTTTCCTTTATGAAATACATGGAACCCAGGATAACTGTTCTAGAAACAATCATCTCCTAGGTGTTACTCAAGAATACTTCTTATAACAGTGTTTCTCAGACTTTAGCCCTTCCTTCACAAGAGTTGAATATTTATCATTTACTAAATATTCACTTGTCAATTCACTTTTTTACTTAACTAAATTTATATTAAAAGATAACTAAATTTCAGTACCATAAATTGAAAAATTATCATCTCATGCCATAAATAGAAGTCAACCCTAAAAATAAATAAAATTGGAGCTGGGTATTGTAGTCCGCAGAAAACTGAACCTGAGGGGATGCACCACCTGCTTCAAAGAGTTAGAAAGTTGATAAAGACTCTTAGTTGAGACTTTCTCCTTGATGTGTTCTGAAGGTTTGAGAAACAATTCATTTTGAAACTGAAAAGTGATTACGTTTCTCACAATGTGATTCAGTAATTTTTTTAATGCTTCTCTACACTATGAAAAATAATTGAGTTACTCATGATACTTGCTCTGTGTTTTGGCGAACACTACTCAACAGGAGTTCTGCTAGATCACAAAAGAACCAGTAGTAAAGCACTAGAAAGGCTTGGCTTCTGATTTTACAGACAGGCAAAGATTAACACATATGGATATCAACCAGAGGGTACCTTCTGACTTTGCCCTAGATTGTTACCCAGAAGACACAGGGTCACTTCCCTCAGGTAGTTTACAATGAAATAGTGCTCCTCTTTCCTGATAATCTGCACTATTTAAGAAGCAAAAGTTCCTTTGCTTTTCCAAGTGCCCTTCTCACTATATCATAGCAATAATTCTAAACATGGCATAACATAACAAATTCTTTATCTGGAATAATTAACCCATAGTCATTTGGGGTAAATGCACTTAGTTGATAGATTTTGTTGTGCTCAGTATTTTTTATCTATGAATAGTGCAGTATTCACTCATGATGCATACCTATGGTGACCCTGTAATCTGAAATTTCCAGGGAAATCTCCATTTGTTCATATGTTCCCCATAAATCATTGAAATGCTCCCAGTATACTGACATTCATATTGTATTATATGCAATATGACATCTATATTGCATTCATATCCCCTCTTTCCCAGGGAAATTATTAATAAAAATCCTTTGTGAGTACATATTCTGATACATGGTTTCTAAAATACAATCTCTCCCTTTGTATAGCCTAACCAATTAAAACAAAACAAAAACAAGGCAGTGAATTGAAACTCACCACTATGTGGTATAAGTTGTGAATTACCAAAATGCAGTGATTGAAGCTATTTTTCTTTACTGACCAGCACTAAGATTTAATGGGCATCTAATCTGTTCAGTCTAAGTAGACAATCATTAAACCTTAAAGCTGGAAAGAGATCTTGAAAGCCACCTAGCAAGCTCCTCAAAGCTGATGGTGACTAAAATCGAGTCCAGAGAAGGTGAAAGTGCTGAAGACAGAGACTTCCTAGCTTTCTGCACCAAAGATCGGAGAAAAGATGAAACAGATCCCACTGTAGAAACAGCAACTACATTTCTCTGAAGATGTGTCTATCACAGGTCCTACAGGTTGAAGCGCTTGTTAAGTAACCACACGGCAGTTAGCCAATGGAAAAATGTGGCAGAATATCTATGTTATGTCAGGATACCTGTTCATTGAGATGTAAATGGTTAAGCACTGATTATCACAAATATAAAAGCATATTCAATGAGTTTTTCTAAAATAAAATGTGTTTGTGTAAATCTGAAGTAATGGGGTCACTTACTGAAGGTGCATGATTCTCCTTACAGTGTCCTATAATCAGGGATCACGTGCTGAGCTTGGCCACTGGGCCGTGGACACAACAGCCCACTGCATCTTCCAAATCAATCACATACGTGACCAGATATGCCCTACTGAGTTGTACAAATAAATCACAAATCCCTCCCCAAACTAAATAACTTTAACTCTGGCTTGCAGAGTTAAAGATTCAAAAATATTTTATGCAAATATAAGAACAGTAAAGTAATATGTGATGAAGTAAAAAGTGGATAGGATATATATATATATCTCTGAGTAATCTCCCTCTATGATGCTATTTTTTAAAATATTAAGGTGGCTTTCCCAAATAGCTCTAAAAATTAACTCTACCATAACACTCTTGGTGACTAAATTGGGCAACAAGTAGGATATTCAAGCCTAAGGAATGCTGTCTCCTAGCAACCACAAGAGTGAGAACCAGAGATATACAAAGGATACTTCAAAAGTCTGCAAAACCATGAGATCAAAGAGCAAAGCCCTAAAATTTTAAAATTTATTCCTCTTTAAAACTTTTCCAAATGAGAAAATTTTTACTTTCCCTGCTGTAAAACACTAAAAGTGAATCCCCATAGTTAGAAACCATACAGCTATCATATAAGTATGTATTAGCTCACCTTGAAAAGCAAAAATATTTTTTCCTGAAATAAATATAAGCAATCACTAAACATTCTTTATTGTTAAATTCAGTAAACCTGTTAAAACTCAGAACACATGGAATTGGGACTCTGAGTTTTCAGGGCTTTACTGTTGATTCAAATTCTACTTTTATTAAACGACAATAGAGATTCTAGCCAGGTGATGAAAGTTGGTTATTTGGAATTGCAAAGCAGTTTCAGCTTAAGGAGGCTCTGCCATATACCCCCAGTGATTACATTTCATAAAAGAGACTGTGAACTGACACAGAGAAATTTACTGACTCTAATGGTTGCTAAACATAGGAATGAGGTTCAGAGAAATTCTGGAGTCTGTTTTTAGTTTTAGCAGAATGCAGCGACCTCAGACACTTTTGGTCTGCACCCACCCACCAAAACAAACACATCAGTCATCATTATTCCATCTCTTCTTAAGAATGACAATTACTCAAAGAAATGGATTGTACGAAGGTGCTGGATTAAAATAGACAATGGCATGACCATGTTTTGCTGTATGTATAAAGTAAAAGGTCTGAGACTGGTTTAGGCCTTTTAATACAAAGCCACCTTCAGAAGTTCCAGTATAGTACACTTTGTTCATGAGCTAAAAAAATCTAAATCTCATGGGGAAATGTAGCTGTACTATCTATGTCCCAAAAGGGGAAAAAAGAATGTCAATTTCCTAAATAATTCAAACTATGTTCTAATTGCTAAACTGCCTACTCTACATAATTTGCCAACTATTCTCATTTCATCCTCCAAATTAACTGCTATTGTTTGTCTCATTTAAAAAATGCTATAAACTATTACTTTTCAAATACATTTTATCCCATATTAAAATCCTCACGTGCTAAATCTCTATGATTTTAAAGCAAAATGACCAAAAACTAATTTTCAGATGTGAAACGTATACATAGAAATGTAAACATTATGGTTAGCCAAGTCTGTATACTATAATACTATCTCAGAGTGTATTTTAAACTGATCATCTTCTGTATTTTAGCTTATGTGAGTGTTTTTTCTCTCCTTCTATAACTTACTTATTTTTATTATAATCCTAGAATAAGTAATAAAGCTTTAAGCACTGTGATGTTTTTGTAGATTTTATTGTATTCTGTAGATATTCACTGGCATTGTTATACACGATTTTAGATTTACAATTATGTTTCTTAAATGAAAAATTTTCTTGAAAAACATATACTTTTTTGAAATCACCCTCTCTTCCAACAAAGAGGCATTGTAAAAGTTGGTCCTATATTAGGAACAAAATAAATCATTTTATGCTTACATATTGCAAGCTATGCATAACTTTATTCTATGTATTACCAAGATAGATCCTTCCCAGTGTCTAGGCTTGGATCATATCTATACCCTCTCATTTTGCGATGCAGGTATTTACTTGCTAATTT
This sequence comes from Cheirogaleus major, assembly GCA_963574435.1. NCBI lineage: Eukaryota > Metazoa > Chordata > Mammalia > Primates > Cheirogaleidae > Cheirogaleus > Cheirogaleus major. Next base: position 8,691 of record CAUYPO010037072.1, on the reverse strand, counting down.
TGCTAAAGCAGTTTATTAGAACAGAGGGGTGCTAATGACACACAACGTGTGGTCTCCATGTCTAACCAGGGAATTCTTTGTGTCCCTCCCCAATTTTGTACACTGTCACAGTCACAACATTTTCCCCAATTTATTCCATTCCCTGTGGGTTACTTTTAGAGCTATAATTACATAAATTTGATGCTTCCACTTTGACACCAGTTGCACTCCGTACCTGTGATGGCACACGGCGACAGCTTGACAAAGGTTCACGTTAGTCTGGCTTATCAGTGCAGCTTGTTTAAAATCCTGAAACAATTATTTAAGTTTTTTGTTAATTTTGCAACATTACTTCATGCACCTTCTTAAACTTCCCTCTAACTTTGACTCCACCATGAATATACATAACACAAGCTTTAAAATGTACATCTTCCTACAACTTTATTTCTTCTTTATAATATCACATCCAGTAAGAATGGCGGAGGCAAAGGAAACCCATTATTGTAAACGCACTCAGAATCTTGTGTTACTTGTCTCCGCTTCAAGAACAGGGACTTTACCTGTGGTTTTTGTCCTTCTATGCGTAATAAGCTATCTCATTTACTTTCTTTTTGCTGTTTATACCCAGTGGACACCACCAAAGACTTCTCTGTCTAGATAGAAGAGGAAATGCACCTGGAGAGAACCTTGGGAGTTATATGACTGCACAAGAAACAGGCACCCAGGCAAGGGAAAGGACACACTAGGCCTTCTGCGTAGATTAGCCAAGGCTGCTCCTACTTCTGGAATCCACACTTCTGGTGAGAAGGCATCCAACCATCCATAAGGCCTCCTGAGAGGGAGGAATGGAAACTCTAACCCCAAGATTTGAAGTTAGGGAAGTCAGCTGGAAAGGATCTGAATGGCCCTCCAGAAGAGTCTGTTTAGAAGAATTTAAAAAGTACTAAGTCTGCAAGATATCCTACCACAGTGGCTCAGAGCACTCTCCTCTATTAGACACCAGACACAGTGCCTGAAGCGTATAGCTTTTCAACATCCTACAAAAATATTTGAGACTCGAGACAAAATAAGAACATCACTAAACCTAAATTAATAAAATATTTAAATAAATATCTATAAAACAAAATATCTTGTCCACTGTAATGTGCTATATAGACATGAGATGTAAATTGATTGTAAGGATTGCTATAATGTGAGAAGAGGCCTTCTAAAAGTAAGAGTCTAGAACCTACGACAGAAAGTTTTTCTACTTTTTTTTAGGATTTTTTTACTTTTTCCCAAAGAACTTGCTTCAGTAGGAATCTTCATGGGGCAGTTTTGTCTGTGGTCTCACATGATCGAGCCAAGCAATGGGGAGGACTGCCCTGCAGTGGAAAAAGGAAATCTCTCCAGGCTTCCTTCCAGAAGCCCAGACACCAGCACTTCAGGGCCCCATGAGGCACCATCCAAGGAGAGAGACTCTAACCATAACCCTCCTCTCCTTTGTCCTTCCTCCTTCTGCAAGAGCTCTCCCTGGTGTATCAGAAGGAAGAGGCCGGCTGTCTTAGTGAGGTGGGATGGATTTTTGGCTGCTACAAGGGTGGAAGAAGGAGTCGTGGGGTCAGGCTGAGTACTCTGGGGTCCTGCTGGAGGAGGAGCCATTTGTCACAGACCAACCTGTAAGTGTGGGCTCTCCTCTCAGATTTGAGAAGCATGTTTTGATACCAAATGAAACTATTTGCAAGAAAATAGAAATATTGTCTAATCAAATAAAATCTAATCAACTGTGCTTCCAGATATCTCTCCAGGAGGGATTTTTTTTTGCTAAAAAGGAGGCAAACTTACAAGTGTGAGATTTATTACAAACACTCCCATTAATTTAGGAAGTTTCAAGGAACGACCATACAATTTAAAAGGCTGAGATCCCCAAATATAGTTTTGTAGTCAGATGAAATTTACAGAAGTCAACTTGACTCTATATACGTAATCGTTATAATACTATGTGGGAATTAGGCATTAATTATCAGCAATAGACATAAATGATGACTTTTACCATTACTTAGAATAAAGCTAGCCACTGTTTTTGTGACTTTTCCCTTCTGCATGAATTGTCTCTCTAATATGAGGATGATAAGAACAAACCACACAAAGTCACTCATGCTCATTGCAAATTTCCTCTACTCCCATCCCCTCTACTGATGACCTTCACCCCCAGGATCTTCCTTTCTGTGTTAGAGCGGGGCTCTTGGCCTCACTCCTTCCCATCTCCTCTGGAACCTTGCTCTATCATATTCCTGCTGCCTTCTGTACCTTTAACCCTTGTCTCACTGCCCCAACCTATCATGCCTCGCCTGACCCCTATGTGCCCTGAAAACGAGTGGCCACGTCTTTCTCATTCCTGTCACCATCAGTCTCCTCGAGAGCATACAAGGGGATCCACACCCACAACTGTCATCCACTAAACGATTCTTATTGTTTAAGACTGATTTTATTTATATTTTGTAAACTGGCTCTAAAAACATTTTTACTTATTTACTTTTATTCTTATCGAAGTAATCCACGTATACAGTATCTAGGGACTGATAATGCCAACGGTGATCCCCTGTTCCACCTCTCCTTACCCCTGAGTCCCACTCCCCAAAGGCAATCCTTTTCACAGCTTACTGTTATTTCTTCTGCTATTTACCTTCAGATTTCTAAATAACATGAACTTTGTATCATATTTAACTTTATAGTACAACCATTCACTTCCTGCATAGAATGGAATTTAGTTGTTTCACACCAGTTCTCCACACACTGACCCTTCTCCCATCAGCCCTATACACCTATGACCCTTTGTTTGTTTTAGTCTCTATTTCACTTCCCTTAAGAGTCTGATGCTTGGCTACCCATTCATATTTAACTTTGAGGGATTAAAATCCAGAATGGTAGTTTGGGATACCTGAATATCTCTTCACTGCTATGTTTAAACTTTCAGAATTGTATCTTTTTAATTCCTTTGCAATTATCATGCTAGAATTTCAAGAGGGAAAAGAGATAAACAAATGTCCTCAATTTATTAACTTCTAGTTATTTAACCATTCACTTCTCAAACAATCCCAGTCTAGATGCTTCCTGATCAAGGTGCTCCTGTGAAGGGCATATAGCTCTCAGTTCACTGCTATGTTTTCAGCACTCATGCTACTTGACCTCTCAGTTCATCAGTCCTTCCCACTAATTTTTTCCCGTAGGTATATTTTCAGACTCTGCTTTCTCTGTGTTCTTCATCTAGATCTCTGCTGATTCAGTCTTATATCCATTGCTTCTTTCTCCACCTACATCTTTTTTATTTAATTTTTTAATTAATTTTTTTATTATATTATATGTGGACAAAAATTATTTTTGCTTTTAATTTGTGTTTGTGTGGTATATCTTTTTCCAGCCTTTTATTTTCACCTATCTGTATTATTATATTTAAAGTGTGTTTCTTATAGCCAAAATATAGTTGGAGCTTTTTAAAAATTCCAGTCTGACATTCTCATTATTTTAATTGTTGTATTTTGACCATTTCCATTTCCTATAACTACTAATATGACTGGATTTAGGTCTACTATTATTTCTTTTCTACTAGCCTCCTCTGTTTCCCCTTTCCAGACTTATTTTTTATTTTTTATCCTTTTAATATTTCATTTTAGTTTATCTTCTTTCTTTCTGACTGGAGAGATCACATTGGAGCAAAAACCTAAATGAAAGGTGGGCATGAACCATGCACAGATCAGTGGGAAGAGGGTTGTATGCATAGGGAACAGCTTGTGTAAACGCAGGAAGGGAGCCCAGCATTTCTAAGGCAGAGAAAAAGGCCATCGTGGAGTGGCTAGAGTAGAGAAAACAATGTTCACAATGAGATCAGAGACGTGAACAGCAGTCAGTCAAGTACAGTCTTGGTTGGTCATAGTCAAGAGTTAAAATTTTATTCTAAGGGTGATGGGAAGCCATTGGAAGGTTTTGAGCAGAGGAATAACTCGATCTGCTTTATATTGTTAAGAGAGTTCTCTGGCATCTATTTGGAGAACAGCACATAGAGGGGCAAGAGGGCCCAGTTGGGAAGCTCCTGCAGGAATCCAGAGAAATGATTTAGTTCTGATGCCTGAGTTTGGATCTTGTCCCAGTAGTTACTGGTTGAAACAAGGATAGCAGTGGCAATTATTAGAAATGATTTAATTCAAAGTATGCTTTAGCGGTAGAGCTGACTGGACTTGAAAATGGGTTAAATGTGGGGTGTGAGGAAAGAGAGAAGTCAAATTTTTACCAGACCATCAGCTCCTTAAAAACTGAAGCTCTGTCTTTGTGATCTCCATATACCAATGCCAATGACTTATCTGCGGGAACACAGAATTTGGAATCAAGTAAGACCTGAGTTCAAATCTTACCCAAGTACTTATTGGTTCAAAGGCCTGATTTAACTCTTTTGAATACAGTTTCCTCATCTATAAGTTAAATTTTAAATTGTGCAGCATTGTTGAGAACCTGGTATGTAACAACTGTGCAGTAGAGTTAATGTAGTTGTTTAGTACTAAATAAACATCTATTTGGTACATAACAAAGGCCCTGCGTTTAATTCTCCAATAGCTGGGCCCTTTGCTCCCACCCCCATTTTTCTCACTCTCTCCATCCCAACACTGTTGCCCAGATTTTCATAGTTTTCTTTCCCACTACAGAGAGGTTCTTTAGCTCCCTCAACCTGAGGGGATACCTAAGGGCAGATCACAAAGATATTTTTGATATATCAAAAAGCCTAAAAGAGTTCAAATGTTCAGATTACATTTCCTCATAGTGCAAACTGCCTAGAAAGTGATTCTGTGGGGGCAGAATCTCAAAAGATGACTCCAGAAGTAGAAAAATAATACAAGCCATCTTGAGAGATGAAAAGAATAGGAAACACTCCACTACATTATGTTATGTTGTAGTGCATCAGAAATGAAGAAGCAAAACTGCTATTAGTTAACGGCAAACCTCAAATTGATATTTACTTTTTGCCTTGTGTTTCTTTGCGTTGTTTTGTGTTTTGCTTTATTTTGTTGTGTTTTGTTTTGTTTTGAGGCAGGGTCTTACTCTGTCTCTCAGGCTGGAGTGCAGTGGCATGATCATAGCTCACTGTCCTGGGTTCAAGCTATCCTCCTGCCTCAGCCTCCCAAGTAGCTACTAGGACTACAGGCGTGCACCACCACACCAAGTTAGTGCTTTGTGTTTCTTAATTTTAATTCCAAAATTAATGTAAAATGGACAATAAAAATAAAAAGTTAAAATGAGAGTGATGAATTTTAATTATGCTATAAGGAAATATATTTTAAACCACCTGTTTTTTTTCAATTGCATGTACCTTTTTCTATTAAATATTATGATTCTTAATACCTGTATGTTTTCACTAATTTAAAAGTCCATTCTCAGTAGCCCATCCTAAGCAACTATATCCTGCCCTGTTTGAAAAATATTTATTTTGATATATTTTCAATGGGGAAAAAGGAAAATTGTGAATGAGAAAGAGCATAGAACTGCAGGTAAAATTATACATAAATCATTTTATTTTCTAAATAGTTGAGTTGTGTGTATACTACCTTAGGGGAGATGACAGTCTTAATCAAATTAGAATTTTTTTATATATTGGCTATTTATTCATAATTAAAACAAAGTAAAAATACATACTTTTTGTAAAGATTCTATTAGTCGTCCCAAGTATTTCAATACAATTCTTGCTAAGTTGAGTTATCACTCATTGATATTGCCAGTTGATAGCAGTGAGAACTTGTTCACTAGTTTTCAGGAGTAAATGTGCAAAATCAAGTGGGTTCCTTCTTACACATCAACAGGAATGCTTACCTCTAATGCAAAACCATACTGCTCTAGTTCTGAGTAGATGAGTCCACGATTGATGAAGGTGTTTAATGTTATAGTTTCTCCAGCATCAAGAAGCAGCACAATTCCATAATCTATTAATGCCTAAAAATAAAATAAGTACTTGTAATGCAGACTGAACTTTTTAGAGCTTTAATTCATAGGCCATGGACAAAAGTGTTTGTGTCCAAACTAGGATTCAATAGTTAGTTCTTTAATTCATCTTATAATATATCAGATGTTAGATGTTAGATTTGAAGGACCCCTTTAGCTAAAATTGTGAATACTGCTGCTTTTTAATAAGTGGAACACACTGTGCTTGCACTTCACATGTTATCAGTGAGTCATCCAACGCTTTTTCATTTGTGTATGGGTTACGAGGGAGGGATTCAATACTCTTTCCCTACTCAGTAGTTTCATCAAATGACTGTTGACATGATTACCATCTAACATTTAATTTCTTTTTAGTGCTTTATTGTTTTCCTGACTGAGATCTAAGCTCTATGAGGGCACAGCTTGTCCATTTTGTTCCCCATTTAAGCCCAGTAACAAGCATCATGCCAGCACAAAATAGGCATTTGAGAAATTTTTACCATATGAATAAATCATGATTCAATGAAAATGAATTTTAATAAAACTAGCAAATAAGCACTTGTAGGAAAATTACTTTAAATATTTTGATAGATATATTCATTGTTTTAAAGACAGTAATCTAAGCTAAAAAATAATCAACTTAGAAGACCTTTGTCCATTACTTTTACCTTTTTTCCCATTCATTGAATAAACAAGATTTTACTGGTCTCTACTCTGCACCAGGTACTAGAAGAATCTTAAATTTAGGTTGGAGCTGAATCTCTTAACTCATTTTCCTACTGAACATTTTGTTCAAAAGAGCCATATGGCTTGATCAGAAAAGGGCCAAATCTTACATGCCTACAGCACCTGCTAACTGAAAATGACAGATAGTTATTTGCTCATTTGCCCTCCTCTACTGTTTCCTGATTTGGAACTTAAGTGTCTAAAAAGAAATGTACAATTAAAGATCCTATATGTAATCTGTGGCATAATTATAAGTAAACATTGCCAGGGCTGTAAAAACTAATTAGTAATAGTTGTAAAAAATAAAATAAAGAAAACCTAGACTGTTAGCCACAATTGTCTAATTTTGCCTTTACATAGAATGTAAAACCTGTATGATGCCTTAGAGATCCACTAAGCAGCTGAATATATGACACCTAAGGAAACCAAAGCTAGGAAATAAGACTTCATGAAGGTCAGTGAGGAGGGTGGGAGTGGGATGGGAGCAAAGAGGTTTTTTGATTAAGATGAGGCAGGGCCTTGGCCTATTCTGGGTTTGTATCATGACTCTGCTATTATTATTAATACTAGCTTCTCAGTCTTAGGAAAGTTACTTAACACTAAGCCTTAGTTTCCTTATCTGCAAAACTGGGAAATTAAAAACTCATCATATTGCAAGGGTCCACTTAAATATATTTTGAGTGTATGTTGGTAAAGGATTTAACCCAGTGCCACACAAAAAGCCCATTTAAAAAAGTGGTAACTATTAACTATTTTCATTAACATAGAGTGCTAGAACCAGAATTCACCTTTGCTTAGTTTTTTGAAACCATATCTTGGGAGAATGCCTAAGTGAATGTTCTGCAGAAAGATACCTGGTTTTTCTCAGCCTAGGGATGGCAGGAATGCTGAGAAACAGGTGGAGTTAGACAACAAGGGAAGAGGTGGCAGTGTTTAATGACACCCAGTCCATATGCTGGAGGTCAGATGGTTTTTCAAAGGCTCCTAAAGACTGTTAACCAAGAAGCAAACAAACCTGTGCACACCAATACAGGTCTCTAACTCCCTGTGTGACTTGGATGGGTTTTATAACCTCTCCCTACTTCCATTTCCTTATCTGTAAAACAGATTGGATGAAATGCTTTGGGGGCCTGGCAGCTCTAAAATCACCAATATTTTATTATTCTAATCCAGCCTCACTTTATTTATATAGTTTTGCAGTTTCTTTATTTATAGGGCATTGGCCTTTTTTACTTATCTGAGATAACAAAAAATGGGAGTTCTCTCCCCACCCAGCCCATTGTTTCCCCATTCAGGGTTACCTTCTGGCAGGAAAGGGGGTTGGGAGGGAGTCCTCAAAGACACCTGCCATGCAGGTCACTTTGATAAATGATCCTTTAATTAGCTCCTAGAATCTTAACAATTCCCTTGTTAAAAATTAGTTATTCATTTGTCAACATTTCTGGAGGAAACCTGATAGTCTGGTTACCAGGAATTTTACATCTTCTTAAGTAGAAACAATGTTTCTCAACTTCTTACCTTCCAAAGCTTGTAGATTTCTAAATTTCTGAATGTTTTAAACAGGTTTAACTGTCCAGGTTTCACACAGATTGGGAGTGTGTCCACATAGAATAGTGGGAACATTATGTGGCCTTTCAAAGGATGTTGCATTTATTATGGAAGAAGGCAGAAATAACGACAGGGAGACAAATGGGTAACAGAGAAAAAGCAGCAAGAGGATGGGACACAACACTGACTCTGGCCACCTGCTCCCCTGTGAGCAGTCCTCACTGAAAAGGGACCCCACAGGCAAGGGGAGGGGGGAGGGGATAGGATTAGAAAAACTAGAGTTTGCACAGGTAGATGCTGGATCAAGATAAATTGAGAAGGTTTGCTTCAGCCACAGTTAGACCCTCAAAATACTCAGGCAAATCCTGGTCACTGGTCCCTGAAGCTGGAAACCATCACTCCAAATTCCTGCTGCATGTGTGGTCTGAGGACCAAACAAAAAAATACCTACATGCCATACTACCCAAAGCAATCTACAGATTCAATGCAATCCCC
>CAUYPO010037071.1:0-31622 GCA_963574435.1 Cheirogaleus major | reverse complement strand
CGTATAGCTGAATAGTACTCCATAGTATACATGTACCACATTTTAATAATCCACTCATGTATTGATGGGCACTTGGGTATTTCCACAACTTTGCAATTGTGAACTGTGCTGCTATAAACATTCGCGTGCAGGTGTCTTTTTTATAGAGTGACTTTTGTTCTTTTGAGTAGATGCCCAGTAATGGGATTGCAGGATCAAATGGTAGATCTACATGTATCGCTTTAAGGTATCTCCATATTGCTTTCCACAGAGGCTGAACTAATTTGCAGTCCCACCAGCAGTGTAGGAGTGTTCCTACTTTAAATATAAGTAGTTTGTTGTATGTCAATTATACCTCAATAAACCTGCTTTTAAAATGTGTGAGTACATAAAAAGAAAAAAAGACAGAAAATATCAACAGTCAATTCTCATGAGAAGGGATATAATCTTGGGAAAATATTTTTAAAAAAACCTCAAATATTTTTAACTAGCAAAATAAAAGATGCAAACTAAAATAATGATATATAATTTTCTTTCTATCAAACTGGGGAACTGGGGGATGGTTTTCAAGTGGCAATTTGAGTGCCAGGGACTGGGAGGTGTGTGTGTAAATGGTGCAACTTTTTTCTAGGGGACACCTTTAGTGACATCAATACATATCAAAGCTCTTAAAATGATTTATCCATTGATCCAGTAACTCCATTTCTCCATATCTAAGAATGCATTCTAAGGAAATAATCAAAGATGTGCGCAAACACTTGCCTGCAAGGATGATGTGCTTTTTCAGTGTTTGGCCTGTTTGCTATCAGATTCATGTTCACCTTTATTGTCTTGTTTCAAATTTAAAAAAAGAAAACACACATTTCCCAGGCTCTGTTGTCCTTAGGTTTCTGGATAGTTTTCACCATGGGAGGCACTGCCAGAAAATCAGGAGATTAGAGGATGGTAGAACTGAAGGTACATCTCAACTCTCTCTCTGCTTTTTGTGGTCTCACCAGAAGTAGCTGTCTTTTCCATGTTTTAGCTACCAGAAGACAGGAAGCTCTTCCTTGTGTTTCTAGCACTTTTCAAGCAGTGCCTGCCAGAGTTCTCATCCCTACTAGATAGTTCTATCTCATAGCTCCTCATGTCGTCACTTTCACCTCTAAGGTTTTCCTGCTATCCTTAGATACTGAGTTGCTCACTGACTTTGGCTTCTCAGTGCTTTCACCAACTGAATAGCAAACTCCCTGTATTAAACTCCCTCGGAAATACCTGGAGCAGTGTCTCATTTCCTGGCCAATCTCTGACTAATACAGATATTGATCATAATGATAATTTTCCTACCACGAATTTGAAAATTAGATATCTAGTAATACGTTATTTGATAAAATGTATTATGTTATATCCAGACGATAGAATAGTTTGCAGACAATAAAATCAGGTTTTCAAAACTCATTTAAGGAATTTTTAAAATGTGATATAAAATTGATGAGAAAGTTGAAAACCAACACAAAGAAAACAAACAAAAAAAAAGAAAAGAAATTCAGGACATAAATGAAAAATTCACTGAAGAGACAGATAACATAAGAAAAGATATAACAGAACTTAATGAAATGAAAGAGTAATTTATGGAATTCAAAATACAGTAGAAAGTATTAACAATAGACTAGACCAAGCAGAAGAAATAATTTCTGGAGCTTGAAGACAAGGCTTTCAAATTAACCCAGTCAGTCAAAAATTTAGGAAAAAGAATAAAGAAGAATGACCAATCACTCTGAGAAGTATGAGATCATGTAAAGTGAACAAATAAAAAATTCATAGGTATCCTTGAGGGGGAAGAAGTAAAAGCAAAAAGTATGTGAAACCCATTTGAGGGAATAATTGAAGAAAATTTCGCTGGTATCACTAGCAATTGAGAAATTTGAATACAAGAAGGTCCTCAAACACCTGGAAGATTCATGGCAAATAGAACATCACCAAGGCACATAGTCATCAGTCTGGCCAAATCAAAGTGAAGGAGAAAATCCTACAAGCTGCAAGACAAAAGAAACAAGTAACTACAAAGGAAAACCCATCAGATAGACTTCTCAGCAGAAACCTTACAAACCAGAAAAGATTGGGGTCTCATTTTTAGGCTTCTTAAGTAGAATAACTTCCAGACATGGATTTTGTATTTGGAAAAACTAAGTTATATAAATGAAGGAGAAATAAAGTCTTTCTCAGACAAGAAAACACTAAGGGAGTTTGTCCCACTAGACTTGCCCTACAAAAAATGCTCAAAGTGTTCTACATGTGGAAAAGAACAATCAGTACCCACCAGTGTTAAAAACATTTAAAAGGTAAAATTCACAGCTCTTATAAAGCAGTAATACAAGGGAGAAAAAATAAACTAGGTAATAACCAATATGATGAAAATAACAGTATCTCGCATATCGATGGTAACATCGAATGTAAATAGTCTTAACACTTCACTTAAAACATATAGATTGGATGAATGGATAAAAAATATAACCAAAATATATGTTTTCTCCAAGAAATCCATCCAAGTTGCAAAGACTCTCATAGACTCAAGATAAAGGGATGGAAAAAAATTATTACACTCAAATGGAAACCAAAAGCAAGCAGGATTAGCTATTCTCATATCAGATAATAAGGCTTTAAATCAACAGTGATAATAAAAGACAAAGATGGGGATTATATAATGATAAAGGGAGCAATTTAGCAAGAAGATATAACAATCATAAATATGTATGGGTATTTCTTAGGGTACAGAGGTACCCTAGGGTAGGGAGGAGTGGCAGCCTCTCCCCAACCTATTCCAGCTGGGAGAGCAGTGTGAAAGAGACAAGCAGCACCCTCTCTCCAGTGAGTATGTACTCCAGGCTGAGGCATTCACAGAGAGTGGGGCCCACATCTCTTCCTCTGTAGATTTGTAGTGGACCCCAGGTGCCCAGTTTGGGAGTTCCTTGCCTGCCAGTGTTTCATGGAGACACATGCTAGTGGGACAGACATGCAGGCTGTGGGGCAGGGGGAGATGTGAGAGCTGAACAGTAAGATTGTGAATCTCAGATGGCCCTGTCTCCACAAGCAGACTTTCTGGTTGGGTGGGGTCACCTCAGCCCTCCCAGGTGGCTTTCCCCAAAAGCTGAGAGACCTTTGAACCCTGCTGAAATAGCTACCTTACCAGCCTTTGTGGAGCCTGAGGGCAAGCCCACTCAACCCAGGCCTGCCCAGCCTCACTCCCCCATACACCTCTGTTGAAGCAGAGAGTAAGGATACACCTGCACACTTGGAAGTTTCAGATCTTCACCCACCTGGGGCATTTAAGTGCTCTACCTGAGGGGCTAGAGTCAGGCACAAAAACAACACAGCAGCCTGTTGCTTCTGACAAATGCCACCTACTGACAAGGAGGTCAATTTGCATATTCCTTTTAGCATTTACTGACTCAATCATACAGAGTGAGGCCATTTCTCACCTACAAGCACCACCTACTGTCTCAGAGATTAAACTGGGCATGCCATTACAATTCATACTGCTAACATGGCCATAGGACTAGGGATAGAGGAAGGAATCTAACGGACTACATTCTATCTCATCAAAGAGAGACATGGAATCTGCCCACACACATAGCTCACCACTGTTACAGCCTACAAACAACTAGCAACTGAGAAAAGCATCAACCATGAATATCTACAACTAAGGCATCTATCTGGAACCTACATCATCATCAAAGCATCCATAAACCAAGCCAAAGGTCTTTACCCAACATATGCTACAAACACCCACATAAGAGTGAGATGAGGGGGAAGCCCCATCTAAACAAAAGAAAATCAAAATTAAGAAACAACAACTGCTCCAGATGAGAAGACATCAGCATAAGGACTCTGGAAGTATGAAAAATCACAACGAAAATTGTCCTCGAAAAGGGAAATCCAGCCCTCTAACAATGGATACTAACCAAATGAAAATACTGAAATGACAGATAAAGAATTCCAAATATGGATTATAAGGAAGCTCAATGAAATCTGAAATGGAAAATGAAAAACAAAATCAAAGAAAAGAAACTAGAAAAACAATTCAGGAAATGAATGAAAAATTCACTGAGAGATCGACATGGTAAAAAAAAAAAAAATCAAACAAAAAAAACCAGATAGAACTACTTCTGGAACCAAAAAATTCATTTAAAGAAATACAAAACACAGTGGAAAGTTTTAAGACTAGACTATATCAGGCAGAAACAAGAATCTCAGAACTTGAATACAACTTTTTTGAATTAAATCAGTCAGTCAAAAATAATGAACAAATAATTAAGAGAAATGGACAAAGCCTACAATAAATGTCAACCAAAAAAAAGTTATGCAAACAAGCAATTTCAAATGTTAATGAGTGTTATGAAAAAAGTACAGTGACGTATAAGAGCGCGTAAATATAGGCACTTAATCTAATATTGTGGTTCCAAAAGGAAATGGCATTCAACCCACATCCATCACTCTTAAACTTTAGCTTTAATATGGTCAGGAAGTTTGGAATCCCCATGGTAACCTTCACTTATTTGTACTAAGTATAAGTCATGACAATAATCATTATTTTTTTTTCTATTAGGTTATGGTATTTGTAAATCTTGGAAATTACAATAGCTATAGTACATCTTGATTTCAGTAAAATTCTTGAGACAATTTTCCATTGCATTTTAGTAGTTAAAACAGAAAAAAAAATGTTTCCTGCATGATGGTGTAATGATTTTAATTCAGAGCTGACTGAACAGTCATCCTCAAGTTGAATGTCAAACTGGAGAGGAGATTCTGGTGGCAAGCAGCATGCTTCTATAAGTGAGTAGTGATGAGTAAAACATTGTCAGACATTTTCACGAAGCCATAGAAAAATTCTCTCCTTTAAATCTTAGGGAATCCTAATAACTAGAACTACATCTCCATTTCATAGACGAGAAAACTGAGTTTCATGAGGATTAGAAAATTCGCCCAAAGTCACAGAGTTTCTTAATGATGCAGCTAGAATTTGAACCCAGGTTATTTATTAATAAACAAATATATACTGTACTTTCAGGCAGTGATACATGCTGTAAAGAAAATTAAATCCAGGTAAGAGGAAAGGGAGTGTACTGGTTCCTAAGAGACACTGAGGGTGCTATCAAAATGGGGTAATCAGGGAAGCCATCCTTGCAAAAAACAATTTTTTTTTTGAATGAAAGAGTGAATCACACAGAGAGTTAGAGAAAGAGTTCTCTAGGCAGAGGTGACAACAGGTATAAAGTCCATTTGTAGGTAGGTAGAAGTAGTTGTGTTCAAGGATAACGAGAAGCCCAATGTGGCTGGAGAGGAGTGATGGAAATGATGCCGGAGGAGCTAAGTCATGTGGAGACATGAAGTCCCATAAATGGGTTTGGATTCTATTCTGATATGATGGGAATCCACTGAAAGATTTGGGAAGCATAATGGTGTGATCTAATTTACATTTTAAAAAGTATCACTCTTACTCCAGTGCAGAAGGTAACTTTAAGAGAAGAATGGTGCAGGTCAAGAAGTAAGAAATATATTAACATAATCGAGAGAGAAATTGTTGTGGCTTAGGGTAGGTGAGGAGCGCTTGCTGTTGGAATATGTTTCAGAAGGGTTTGTTGCTAAAGCAAGGATCAGAAGTAGTTCTAGAATGCAGATAGTCAAGATGAGATTTTGGAATTTGATAATTTTTCTGGCCAAATGGCAACATGAACCCCATTCCTATGGTGTAAGAGGTGAAGGTGGAGTTGTGGCTCATTTGAGACCTTCGCCTGAGATGACCTGGGAAGGTACCCAGGGGAAGAGAGAGAAATTGGCTAATGCCATAGCTCTATAATTCGAGATTTATAGATAAACAGTAATTTCTTTAAAATTATGGAATTTATTGTTAAATATAATAGAAATGTTGAAAAAAGAAAATGCAGCTCAGAACCACCAATATCAATTCAGAGTAAGGGATAAAAACCAGAGACTTCTTTTGTAGCATTTGAAGAAAGCTCAGACCTACATATAAAGACACATTGTACTCAAAATCACACTCAGGACATCATTATAAAAAAAGATTCCATCAACACCCTGACAAGCCTCCCATGCCACTGAGAGTGCAATTGGCAAAGGAGGGTTGAGCTGGGCACATCTGGTTGGAAGCACTTCAAAACCTTGAACGTCCCAATTTTCTGGAACTTTTAGACTGGAAAATTTCCTTTCTTTTTATTACTAGAGCAGAGCAGTCTCCCTTGCCTGAAGATTATGCAACCACTTCACTTAAAGTAGATACCTTATGATGCCCTCTGTACCTATGTCCTTTCATTGCTTCTGGACCAGTAACTAAGGAAAAGTTGCAGCATGTAATAACTGTACCTGCTATGGAAAGAAAAAATACTATTCACCACAAAGAACAGCAGGATATGGCTAAGAAGTACTGGTAGGATCCAGAAGAACATGCACAATAATGGATCTTGATTTTGCTGGAAGGGGTTGAAGGGAACAAAATACAAGACTTAAAGAGAGTTGCTTGATAGGGAGGCACCTTCTCATGTGGCAAGGACACCTAGTGCTGATCATAAGGTACAGCTGGGCTATATTCCCTAAACGTTGTGAAAAACAATGACCTATAGTAAACAGGGTGTAGATACTGGAAATGTCTGGATAGTGATTGGAAGACAAGTGCTTGAAGAAGTAAACAATTTAGCCTGGGTTTATTATAGATGATCAGAGAAATCCTCAGTTAATTCTGTTCCCCGGGAGGGCCTAGGTAACACTCCTTTCTCTGAAGCAATATTGAATGGTGCAGCAAGAGGTGTACTGGAATTCTCAGGAAGTTCATTGATGGGTTTCTTTCTCTACGCCAGGAAAGAAGATAGAGGATGCTGCTATGGAACTGAGTTTCTTAATGTTAATATGAATGGGATTCTAGATTCTAGATTCACAATACAGTTGGAAATACTCAAACATCACAAGGAGATGGATGAAATGTATCCTAACAGTAAACAAAACACAAATGTCAACTAAGTTGCTATGAAATGCAGGGTTTGTTGGGATGGCTAACCAACCATGGTGTTTCTAAAGTCAAGATAGAAGGGCAGCCAACAAGGGTGTTGCTTGATTTATATAATTTAAAAACAGCAGAAGCAGGTGGACTAAAGACTGATCTTTACTGTGATTCATACATATTATAAGTGTGGGTTGCCTTTTCCTTCTTGCAATGCATCAACCAGTATCAATATCTGAGGTCACTAAATATATGACTGATTGTCCATGAGATCCCACTTAACATCACTTCTGACCAAAGGGCTCATTTTACGGCAAAGGAGGAACAATTGTATGCATAGGACAACTGGGTCTATTGGCATTAATATATAGTATCACTCAACATTGCTGAACTGGTACAATACTGGAGTAGCCTCTTAAAGAGTAGGTAAGGACAAATTTGGGGATGACTTTCTGCAGGGCTAGAGTAGCAATAGCCATTACATGGTACTTTGCTCTTGATAGGGAGAATAGATGAGAATGACAATCAAGGTAGGAACATCCTCTCCCACCATCACCCTGACTGACCCACTTGGGAAATGCAAATTTCCTGTCCCTCAGAATTTAGGCTCTGCTGTAATGTAGGTCCTGATTTTCGGTAGAAAGGGGTGACATTTTCACTAAGGGTCCTATAAAACCTATATTTATGGTTGGTTAGTGGTCATTTTCGGCTCTTTATGCCAATAAATCATAAAGTACAGAAAGGAGCCACTATAACTATCAAAATAGAAAAGGGCCAATAGTATCTCAAATTCTTTAGAAGAAAAAGGTGAGAGAGCTTGGTCTACCAGATATCAAGACTTATTGTAAAATTATTGTAATTAAAATGGTGTGCTATTGGTATAAGAATAGACTAATAAACCAATAAAACCTAATTCAGGGCCCATAAACCCAAACACATATGTGTATGGAATTTATGATAATGTTGCACTGTGAAGCAGTGAGGAAAAACTGTCTGTTAAATAAATTGGTATTTATATAGAAAAAAACAAAAATATACTGCCTCCTCATTCCACACAGAAAAATCAATTTCAGATGGTAAATCTAATACAAATAACAAAACTATAAAGCTTCTTAAAATAATATGGGAGAATATCTTTATGAGCTAAGAATAGTAAGATATTTCCTAAGCAAGACCAAAAAAGCAGTAACAATTAAAAAATGATGAATAAATTTCAAAATCTGAAAAGTAGAACCTCTATGTGTCAAGACATCTTTAAGGAAGTGAAATGGAAGCTCCAGAGTTGGAATAGATGTTTGAAGCACATATAACAAAGGAAGAGACCATATCTAGAATAATCAAAGGACTCTCACAAATGACAAAGAATATTCAAGAAGAAAAATTGATGGCAATCCAATATGTAAAGGAATAAGAGACTTAAGTAGGCACTTTGAAAATGAGGAAATTCAAAACAGTAAGTAAATATATGAAAAGATGCCTAATCTCTATAGAGAAATGCTAATTATAACTATAATGTGATGCCACTAAAACCATACCAAATTGATTCAAAATGGAAAGATCGATACACCAAGAATGTAAATGGGGACCACTATTAACACTCACATACAATTTTTGGCATAGTTACTATAGAAAACAATTTGGCATCTCTGATAAAATTGAATAGGCATATATTCATAATAGAGAAATTCAGGGACATGCACCAGGAGAAATGATACAAAAGTGTTCACAGCAGCACTGATGACAACTTCCTCAAACTGGAGACCACTTAAATACTCATCAGTAGTAGAATGTGAAATAGCAGTGCCATATACAGCAAATAAAATAAATGAATAAACAGGTAGAAATGTGGTTGAACAGTAAAAAGATAAAAATGAAAGAGAGAAGACAAATACTAACACATACAAATTCTACGAATCTTTTTATATATATTTCAAAAAAAACCCAAAACTAGACTTTTGTTAATTTGGAATCCTAGTAACATCTTTACTTTCTCTCTATCTTTTAAGTTGTTTGACGGAGTTGCTTAATTTTCTTGCTACACTCATATGCTTTCATTTTTCTATTTTCTTAGGATCTCTCTCTCTCTCTCTCATATTAAGTTTGAGTTATTCAATCAATTTTACTATTATCCACTCCCTACTTGATTAAATCTTAAATTTTATGTTATGTTATAAAAATTAAAGTAATTAAAAAATACAAAACTAAACTATGTTGTTTATGAATGTTTACTTCCAAGGTAAATCAAGAATGGAAAACAAAAAATTATCATAGTGGTTAAATGTAGAAGGAGGAAAGCAATTGTGTCTGGGAAGAAGCATGCAGGAGGCTTTCTGGTGATACATTATATATCACGGTTGGACATACACTTATGTTTACTTTATAATAATTTATTAAAAAATTGTACATTTAGGTTTAATTTACTTTTTCTATATTACGCATTTTTTCCTTAAAGTTTAAAGGACAAGAGTGGTCTTAATAAAAGGCTTCAGAAATAGTTGAAATCCTTCCTGCAAAACCAAAAGTTGATTGCCAAGCTTAATCCTCAATAAGGTAGTAAAGTCCCTGTAAGTAATTGTAGTGAGCTATAATATTTGTAGAGAAGGAAAACTGAATCCAACTAAAGTGAATAGGCCATGAATTCTCATCAGTCTATAAAACAGAACTGCAATTTGTATAAAGTAGAATCTCATAAATAAGTAATGGAGCATTAAAAGATACAGCTAGATGAATGCAGCAGGGGTTTGTGAGGCAAAAATAGTTGGTATTTCTTCCTGGACAAATATTAAATAATTTAAATGGAGTATATATTTTAAATGGGTAAATGGAAAACATAATTTCAAATATGTGACCCAACAGGCTGGTAGCATATTTGTTATACTTTTCTTCCATGCAATCTTTACACCTGGGAAAGTTCTTCATTATTGTTGCTCTGTTTCATGGGTGGGCAAATAAATGTATTATTTCATCCTATACCAACTGTACATTCAAATGTTCTTTGCATTAACACTACTTTTTAAATAGTACACTTCTCTATGTGTACTATTCTACATGCTGAAATTTTAAAAGTAGATAGATATCTAATATCAAAACTTTTTCATTATTTATCAAGAGAACTTATTTATGTGTGAGTATGCTTGTGAGGTCAGCCGAATATGTATGTTTAGATGTTGACATACATTATACATCTTTTCTTTCTACAGAATTTAGGAATTTTTGTGTAAAATTTTACTTTTAGATAATTTATTTCATTAAAGTTAGTTTAATTTAGCATTTTGTAAGAACCAAGCATTGGGCCAGGCAATCATATTTCCAAGGTCAATATGGCACAGTCTCTGACATCAAGAAATTGGGATAAATAGTCAACAAATATACTTCAGTAAGTACCATCAAAAGGTTGTACACAGTATAATATGGGACCATGAGCAGGGAACACCTGGAACATAGAAAAGTTCATAAAAGGTTTTCTGGAAAAAGTTATGTATGACTAGAATTTTCAAGGAGGAGTTGAGTTATCTAAATAAAAAATGGAAAAAGAAAATCAAGGTGGGGGTTTGAGCAGAGGCAAAGAGACATGGGAAAGTCCTGAGAACATATATTACAAGCAGGTTAGTATGACTGGAGGTAAAGTTGTCAAAGTAGTCGTAGGAGATGAGAGGGGAGTCTTGTTTGCTGCATGGGGAATAAGGACTATATTCTGGACTTAAATTATGCTTGTTAGAGACATCACTCCACCAATCACATTGCAAATAATTATGAGGTGTCAAGACAAGTATCAGGATAACCAACTAATAAGCGCCTGTAACAATAGCTCAGGTAAGAAATAATGAGAGCCTTACTATGGTTGTTATGGAGAGAAGGTGAGAAGAATTTGCAACATGTAAAATTATGAAAATTGGTGATTGATTGGATATGGAAAGCAAAGGAGAAAGAGGGAACTTAAATGGTTCCTCAGAATTTGGTTTGGGGGGTGATTAATTGATGGACAGAATTCAGGAGAAGAAGCCTTATTTTCACTTTCCCCAGACAATTCTTAAACATGTTGAAGTTAAGATGCCTGCAGGACATTCAGGCAGGTTTGTTTTACAGATAAATGTTTATATGAGGCTGTAGCTTCAAGGAGCTGAATGGAAATCAACATCACAATGTAATTAAAGCTGAGGGTTTTAATGTGAGTGGGATTTCCCATAAGGGATGTATAGAGTCAGAAGAGCAACAAAGAAAATACTTCCAAAATCCAAAGTTTAAGGAGCAAACAGGTAAGGGAAAGGCAGGAAGAATCAGATATGCTGAAACAGGAGAACCAGCAGCAAGCAGGTAGTAGAGTCTCAAGAAGGAAAGAGAGAGATCCATTTCAAATACAGCTGTGAAGTTACTCAGATAAAGATAACATTTACAATAAAGAGGTCATTGATGACCAAGAAGTTGGTAACAGATATCATTGATTATATATCTGGGATTGTACAACTATGAATATTTATACACACACAAAAATACATACACATGTATTTTTTCTAATATCTGATAGTAAGACTTACAGACTAAAATAAAATCTTAAGCATCCTCGCCGACTGAATGGACCCCCTCTTGGCCAAAGGGACCCCAGAACACCCTACAGCTGAGTTGCTGGCCTTGAGAAGGGAGGTTAGACATGCCTCGTCATGCCCTCTTCCCTTCCTAGAGATTTCTGGTGTAATTCCTGTGTCCATGAATGTATAAAACAAAATTGTAATTCAGCTACTGCAGGCATATTTTCTCAGGACTTTTTCAGGCCATGTGTTCCAGGCTGGTTACACCCATTTGGCTCAGAATAAACCTCTTTAAATTATTTTACAGGGTTTGGGTCTTTTTCCTTTAACAGAGTAAAAATTGCTGAAGGAGTAGGACCTGAATAAATAACGTAAAAATAAATCCATAAAATTTTCTAATTATTTATGAACTGCTAAATGAAGTTTTAAAAATAGTCACAAATGATAGTCACATCTCTATTATAAATATTTTTAGGTAGCACCATTAAAATAGACATCACCAATTTTTCAAATCGTGTGGGGTTTTTCTCTACCCGAGTGAGTACAATGTTTGCATTATATAGTTTGGCTTGACAAGAGAACCCTTAAAATCCCCCACTTGCAGCCCACTTAAAAAAGAAGTATTAGAGTTTTAGGCACTGTTGAATGTCATGCTGAGCTACAAAAAATAAGAAATCACTGTAAAGCTCCCCACCTTCATTTCATTTTTAGAACCCCACACAGGGAGATGACAACTGCATTAGTCAGAGACAGACCACTGAGGTTCAGATTTCTTTTGTTTAATATCAAATTGTATAGTTGAAGGAAACATCAGTTTCTTTTCAAATGACACCATCACTACCCTGCTAAACATCACAGTTTACTAATGATTTTAAAACTGCTTTAAGGGTTTAAAACTAAACCACTGCTGATACTATTAATGCAGCTCAGCTAAGATTTAGCATGCAGATCTCATATTGGGAATGTATTTGTGTTTCAGGTTAAATAAATTCAATCTTTTGTTTTAGCACTAGAAGAACATGCTGTTGACTCAGGGTTCTATTTTTGTTACCTAGAGCTAAAAGAAATCAGTCCAAATAGAAGGCTATCTATAAGGCATTACATGAAAGTTTGCTAGGAAGTTGCTTCCTCTATATTGTATACAATGCTGAGAATCTTATTTAAACTTAACAGGCAGAATTGTTTCTAAGTATGCCTTCTCTGATGCATTTGTGCATGCATATTTGCCCAAGATTACTCTGAAAAACAGAGATGAAGAACTTAGTCCTTATTCTGGAGACTTCTGGCCCTTTACAAATGTTTTAAGGAGATGCTCCCTTGAAGACTAGACATCTCTGACAGAAGCTCAAAGGCTTCCTCTCTTCACTTCTGTCTCCCTAATCTTTACCCACTCTGCAAATCCACACACAGAGATGCTGAAGATCTTAGTGTGGCAAGTATGCCAAAGTAAAAAGACCACTCCATTTTCCATTATGCTAAATTCTGTTATATAAGCACAAAGAAGTTCTCTTTGTGAACCTGTATCTTAGCATTTACTGAGATAAATCTTTCTTTAACTTCTTCTCACAACCCAATTTGAGTCCATAGGACATTAGTTGAGAAAACAAATGAAAATGACAGACAGCATATTGAACTAGGCATTATGACTCTCTACTTCTGAAGACATAGAGTTTATCATGAGACCAATCTCATTCATCTGACTCTTACACATTAGGATCAATTATTCCCAGAATGTCTTTCAGTTTGGTTTCAGGCAAAAATAGAATTACCAGAGGCACATCCAAGTGTATTATTGGAATTATGCCATTTTTTATTGATACATAATGTTTGTACATATCTATGGGATACACGTGATGTTTTGTTACATATTGAATGTGTAATGATCAAGTCAGGGTATTTGGAGTGTTCATAACCTCATGTATTTATCATTTCTATATGTTGGGCAACATTTCAAGTTCTCTTTTCTAGCTATTTAAAAATTTATAACATACTGATGTTAACTACAGTCTAACTTTGCTATTGAATATTAGAACTTATTCCTTCTACCTAACTATATGTTTGTATCCATTAACCAACTTCCCTTCTATAGTATAGTAGTTAGATTATACATTTAAGAGTCATTCAAATATGAACTACAAAAAGCACTTAGTTCATAGAACATTATAAGACTTCAAAAACTGGTACCCATTACTATTAATTTTTTAGAACAACTGTCAGCTGATCCAACATTCCTCTTTCACTTCAAGCTCCACATATTCTGCTAGCCGAACTTAATTTTAAGAGAAATAAACAAAAATACAAAAATTAGGTTTGTAACCATAAACTTAATTTTGATAATTGCAAATATTTTTCATTTCCCTTTAATTTCCAAAATAGCCAGCAAATGTGAAAATATTATATATATATATATATACTATACATAGATTTATATATTTGTTATGACCAAAGTCCAAGCCTTGGCTAATACTCTTAGAAAGAAAAACTGTTGTTTACAAGTTGACTGATTATGTTTTTGTTTGTAGTGATGCTACAAAAAAGAATTATATAGCGACTTAAATAATATTTCATATTTTATTAAGAACAGTAATTACATAAAAATGTTCTGTAAATATAGCATTATATTGAGAAATGCACTAGTGCAAATGACTTATAGCTCAAAAAATAATACACAGTTGCTTGCATTTAATTCATAGTATTGTTAAAAATATTAGTTTCTCTAATACTGTAGATAGCCATATTTTATAAATTATTTAATGATTTAACATAATTATAATAGCTAATAAAAATTAAATGCATACTATTTTCATGTGTTATGCTAAACATATACATATATTGCATGCATGTATTAATCCTGCCAATCACTATATGAGGTTGATTCTATTATTGTCCATATTTTACAAATAAAGAAGCCTATGCCCAGAGAGGCTAACTTAGTTATCCACAATCACATTAGTCATTTTGGTAAGCTAGATTTGAACTCAGGTACTTTGATTACAGAGCACACGTTTTAACCTATTCATTAAGTTTTTTATATTGCTGGGATACTGGGTCTGCATTCATGGAATCATAGTGACAGGATGAACCATGTGACCATGGCATAGTGTACTCATTACAATACATAAATAAGAAGTGAAAGCTGGCAAGTAAGCTGAGAAGTCTGGGATTCTGGTGTTGTGAGTACAGTAGTCACGGTTCAGTAAGAAACAAGTTAAAAGAAAGTAGATGGAGAGCTGGGCTCAGATTTAGGAGATTGCCTGAGTCAGTGTATCTAAAGGTTGAATTGTTCTTCACAGTTTATGTCATGCTCTGCTGTTGTATATTCCACATCGTAGCAAATGCCTGGTCCTTTGAACAGAGAATTCCAAGGGACAAAGACCAGAGCTGCAGAATTAAACAGTATATGACTGCATAGAAACATTTTGGGGCTTCTGCTGGCATCTGCTAACCCAGGAATTTGGGATCATCTGAGAGCTCTGCAGCTGGTATGAGGCCTCTTATATCTGAGACCATTCTGAAGAAGAACTATTGGCATGCTTGTGGTGCAGAGTCAGGATATGCATACAGATCCTTTAGAGTCTATCTCCTATGACATATTAATACCATGAAGGATACTAAACAAAATACTAAGCTGATAAAGTCATTGTATCAGTCACTATTTCATGAGGCCCCATATGAACTCAATATATCTCTAATTATTTTTTAAGAACTCCTCAAAATAAATCTTCTATTATTGTCAAACTATTAATTTAGAGTCCTCAAATTGCTTCTTCAGGTGAATTATATCTTGTATTACATCTTTTTGCCTGGTATCTCTATTTCCTTTTTTTCCCCAACCTTGATTTTACTAACATGTCAAAAAGTACTAGGAATAATCTTTTCCCATGAACCCTGACCTGGCCAGCTCAGTCCATTGTAATGTTTCTCATTCTTTTCAGTAAATAATTTTTTCACCCATTTGGCACTTGATGTAGAGTATATTCTTACATTCTTTACTAGGTTTTATTATGCATGCATCTTTTCTCCCCTACTATACTGCTATAGCAAGTACTTTGAGAATATTGATAAGATTTTCAAGTCTGAATGTGCTATACTGTACACTTGGGCATAAAGTGTGGAACGATAGACAATGGATACTCAGAGGATGGGTGGTAGTGGGATGGGTGATGAGAAATTATGAAATGGCTATAATGTATGCTATTCTAATGGGTATCCTAAAAGCCCTGACTGTACCACTATGCAATGGACGCATGTAACACAATTACATTTGTACCTCATAAAATTTAGACAAATAAATAAATGAATGAGTAAAAGTGGTACACTATACTTTGTGAACAGTAAGATTTACATTCAAATCTTGCTGGTTGGTAGTTTATTTTTTAATATGCTGGACAAAACTTTTTGCTATATATTATCCTTAAATTTTGCTTCAAAAATATTCCTTAGTTACTATAGTTTGTTATTGTAACATTACCTTTAAAAAGTAAACAAAAAATTCTTTCAGTATTTGAATCCAAACATTAGATTATTCATATGAAAATATCATTAAAACATAAACACAAAGTTGATAGCTTGAATTCAGTAAAGTAATTAACCATACATATCTTGGTTTTAAGTGTGTCTTAATAGTTTCTGATGACAATTAAAATTAAATTTTACAAGTGGAGCATGAATCATTTAGTGAAATTAATGTATTATATAATTATCATTAGGTAGCAACAGGAGACCATTATGATGCATCAAAATTCCATTCTATGAACATTACAACTTCTCTGAAACTGTACAGAATCAGTTGGATGCCGCCTGCTTTAGATATTTTCCTCTTCCTTTGTACTTTCAAAATCATTTTAGTTTTTACGAAAACATGTTATTGCCTAAAGAGCAGGACAATTACACTGTATCAAATTACGAGTGTTAAGGTCCGCATTTCAATTTCTAAATCTGAAATAAATTATGGAGACCATTTCTCATCTAATTTAAGAACTAGGAGACAAGAAAAACGTTAATGCAACAATTCCTTCAGGGACAAAGAATCACTAGGAAAAGTGGCAAAAATAAGAAAAAGGGAAATAAAATTAACTAAAAACTAATCATTATGTTGATGTCTGTTTATGGTTTATTAGTTGTATATTCCATATAGGCGTTACGTCTCCAGTACTAAAAAAATTAAGACAATGGGAAAGATCATTTTTCTGATGATTTCAATATCTGCTTGTCATATCTAAATAGTTGACAGATATGATTAAATAAATTTTTCAGTTTTCAGCAACGTGGTATTGCAGAGTGACAACTGTAATGTAATTTAATTATCGTTATGGTTAGATTATTACATTAGTTCAAACCTCTTATGCTTGGGCTACTACAATTGCCTCCTATTTCAGCTTTCTGGATTTAGACTCTCTCATTATAATCTGCTCAGGAGTAACCTTTATAATGTGAGGTTAAAGTTTCTCTATTACCTTCTACGATATGGTATAGAAAAGTTTTACGATACGGAATAGTTGACTTTATCACCTCATTTGCCTGGTGTAGCAGAAATTGTCGGTACCCTATGCATGTCCCTCAGAGCATTTGGTGCACTCTGGCCAACTTCCATCTGCTAGTATCTACAGACTGACTCAATGCCATTATATCAGATTCCGCAGAGGGAATTTGGCTACTTGCTTGCACTGGAGGCAAGAAGAGCCCAAACTTTGCCATCCCCCCTGCGCCAATATAGCAGCCAATAACTCTCAGAATTTATTTAGCATATAGATTTTTCAGTTTCATCACTTCTTGAGGGGGATAATTTTGATGCATGAATTTGTACCTTTTCCTAGAATTTGCCCTTGGGATTACACTCCAGTTTTCTTTGTGATAGCTGGTTTAATAGCAATGCCGTCATTGGCAACCTTCTTTTCCTTGCATCATTTTCTCATTTCCCTATATTAGTGTCACCTGAATTTCTCAAACAAACTATTTACACTTGAATATATTGTCTCCAGGTTTTTTGGAGAAGTTACGGTAAGATATAAACCACAGGTACTGGGTGGGGGATGAGGGTGGAGCCTCCAGATGGGATTCTACGTTTGAATCACTTGCTGGCCAGTTAGCATCAAACCCTCCTGACATGTTGTAACTTCACGATAACCAAGATTATCCCCTGTGGTGAACTGGAATGGCATAAAGGTATATGGGGATGTATGCCCTATGCAATCTCTTCAGTATTTGAGAGAGATGGTGACAATGATAATGATAATAACTGTATAGTTAGTACTGTTGCAAGTATTGTCAGTGCTCTGAAGGAAAAAAAGATGACAGGTTCAAACTAGTCAATCAAAATTTCAGGATATGGTGCAAAAGTCACAAGATCTGTATGTTGACATTTAAAGTAACTCACTTCTTTTTTAGCCATAGAAGACTGAACTAAAAACCAGGCCCTGTGCTAGATTATAAGAGTGGCAGAACTGTAGAGAAGGCTTAAGGGTCTTAGCAGGGAAGGAGTGTGATTCTGAAACCTGGATCTGGGATACTTGGGTGCCTCATTCCTCTTTACTAGAGAAAGATTCATTCCTTGCCAGGAGACTGCAGAGGTAAATGCTTCAAAATATGCATGTCTTCTTAAGATTTCTTCCTATTCTGTGGCTTACAGACCATTAATTAACTATGTCTAAGACCAAGCATGGCCCAGTTGAGGAAGTAATATTCTTAAAGTCTCTGCTTTAAGAATAAAGGGATTATTCATCAAATGGACTGCAAAAACTGGCCTATATGTCCAGGCAGGTTATAGGAGAACATGCCTAGAAATAAATTTTTAGAATGATGGACAAGGGGTGTGTGGGAAATATAGGACACATAGTAGATGCTAAAGATATATTTATATAATAAAATGAATTCACACCTAAATATATGTATTTTGAGGGTTGAATATCTACATCTATACCTAATTAGTATATCTAATTACATATTTCTCTAAAAATATTTTAATTCCAGACAATGAAAATATATATTAAACACAAGAAATACTTAATCAATTTTAATTAATCACATTAATCAATATTTAAAGAACACAATGATCATAAAATGTAAATCAGTATCCTTAATAAGGTAAGTCTAAATGTACAGGATATCACTTATGAAAAAAATCTTGAAAAGTATCCAGAAGAGTCATTTAACAGATTACATCAGCTGCATCTCTTTTCAAAATTAAGATGTAAGAAGTATATGCACTTTTAATAAATATACTTAAGATATATATAAATATTCCACTTACCCTTACTTGACCCACAAAGGCATTGGCTTCTTCCTCCAGCACAGATAAATTTCTAGGTAAGTAGGGATCAAACACTGGAGCATTGTCATTGACATCTGTCACCACCACATTTACTGTGGCAGTTGAAGTCTTAAAAGAAAAAAAAAAAGAATTAAATGTGAGAAGAGCTATTTTTATTTTGAATTCAGTTAAGTGGTCATCCTGGTATTTGTCTATCTGAAAAGTGTCTCATTCTTATTCCTAGTTCTTAGCTTTCTAAAATTTATATATAAAAAATATTTAAAAAAAGAAGCTTGCAATTTTCAAACACCTCAAAAAACAGATGAAAAAAGCAAATGATGATATTAAAGGGCAAACATCTTCTTGAAAATGTCAAGTATTTCCTGGAGGATTGCTCTCAGAAAATAATTTTACCTTTATCTTGTTCACATTTTATGAATGACAAGCCTTTGTTTATACACACATGCACTCCTTTATCTCTGATATGTGCCTTTTCTGCAGTCTTCATCATTTATATTTCTTACTGTTTAGAAATAAAACTAGTACATTATAAAATAGCATGATATATCATATGGGTATTTTAAGGCAAGCTAATGCTATCAGAAAATACTATCTTAGTAATTTTTTAGGTCTGTATCTAAACCAAGACTATGAACACCATGCAGTAGTAATGAAATGGTTATCTTATGAGCATATAGTCTATGGAAATGGTAAGCAGGTAAACCTCACCAGTAGTATGTGCTATCTAGTTAAAAGGTAAATCCCTGGCCAGCTGCAACTACAAAATTTTATGTAGGTCAATTACTTTTGCACAATCAAGGAACATCTTCATATGTGACTCAAGCTGGAAAGTGCTCTCTCTAATCAAACCCTGAGAATAGCACACGATCCACAGTGTGGGGCAGATCACAGAAGGCTAAGAGCACAGGCATAGAAAGAATCCTAACCTGGAAAGTAAAAAATTCAATATGCTATGGTCTTAAAATATTTAGTAATGCATAAATAAAAAGTAGGAAGGAAAAGCAGTATGAAACTGTCAAGACAGAATCATCCACCTTTTGTTTAAAAAAATACAGACACAATTTTCTATTAATTTGCAAGTGATTTGTAGTGAGAAGCTAAAAAACTGAGCATAAAGAAGTGAGTAAGAGTGAGTGAAACTGAAGCAGTTTTGCAGTAGTGATGGGGTTGAGGAGTCCAGTAATTTAGTAATATCCTAGCTGCCAAGGAAGCAAGGTCTTGGTAAATTCCCCAAGCTTTCTGTTGTGATCACTAAAGTTCTACACTACATGAGTAATGGTGCATGAGGATTAGACCAGACCTTACTCAGATTTAAATTCAAACTCTAATTGGATTAAGGTGATCTACCCCTATTTTAACAGAAGGAAATACAAATCCTCTTTTCAGTAATACAACTTTAATTCAAAGCCTCTATAATTTTTTTATACACAGTGTTCAGCAGTCATTAAAAAATTATGATGTATAGAAGGGAATCCTTGGGTATTGGCAATGATTTAATTCTTTTTTATTTATTTATTTATTTATTTTTTATTTCAGCATATTATGGGGGTACAAATATTACGGTTATGTATATTGCCCACGATTTAATTCTTTATCAGTGCACTGGTATATTGGTGAGCTTATTCTTTGAAAATTCATATAGCTATTCACATATGATTTTGTATGTATTTTTATATTTAAAGTTCAAAATAAAAATTTTATTTAAAGAAACGTACAAAGATGGCCAGAACAGAATTATATAGCCAAAATCTAGAAACAACCCAAATTTCCATTGATAGTAGATGGTTGTATAGATTGTGTTTTATGCACACAATGTAGTCATATAAAGTACTAAAAATATACAAACTACTGCTACAAGTAATCTATATGGATGAATTTCATGAACATAAGGTTCAGTGAAAAAATTCAGATACGAAAGAGTACGTACTCTTTTATTCCACTCTTATATTTCAAAAAGAAGCACAATCTATATAGGGTGATAAAAGTTAGAATGGGTCACTTCATGGAAGAAAATAGAATAGGGTCAGAGATAATCATAAGACTAGGTTTCTAGAGTGATGATTAATTTCCATTTCCTCTTATGAGGAGTGATTATATAGGTGCGTTCACTATGTAAAACTTCAATAATATATACAACTATGGTTTGTGCACTCTTCTGTATGTTTTATTTCTGTGAAATCATTTAATTTAAAAAATGCATACATGCCAACATATACAAGTGTGTAGATGTATATAAATATGTATAAAGAAATTCTAATGCTATTCAATTAGATGGAATCCAGATGAATTTATCTTTCCCTTGTAACTTTTATATATTTTCGAAATATTCTCCAAAAAGGCTATCTTGCTTTTATAACAGAAAGTATTTTTAAAAATTTTATTTCTTTAAAATTTGCATTCAAGTTGAAACCAGTAAAGAAGATGTGCTCAGTAGTTACCAATTTGCCGGATGGTGAACAAGACATTAATATTGACAGCTTGTAGCCAAAAATCTGAGAGTAGCCACACTAGAGTTTGCTGGCTTTTCTTTAAACTGCCTGACCCCACTTCCTGTCAGCCTATCTGTATTTCCCTATCAATCCATTGTAATGTTTTCTAATCCTATTCTTTAAAATTCTCATCCTTGATCCTATGGAGAAGAATGTTTTCAGTGTTTTCTGTGTCCACAGTCAAATACTGTGGCCTGTAATTTAATAATATAATATAGAACAGAACTGGATCATTAAGTAAACTAAGAAGTTCAATAACAAGTCCATCATTTTGTGGTAATAGGCACTGATATGCATGGATCATTTAGGCATCTTTCTTCCTTTCTTGATGAATTTTTCATAAAATGAAAAAAATCCATGTCTCTGACAGAAATATAGAGTAATAAATATACCTACCTTATTTCCAGCTTACATATTTCTTGCAAAGTTGTCTAAAGAACACTTGCATAAGAAGCACTTGGGTAATCAATAGAAATTAAGTCTATTGACTCTATTGTTTTGAATCAATGGAAATAATTATAGATTGGTTAGCTGTAAAACATCATCATGTAAAATTTTTTGGATTGGTTCAGAAGAATGGCAACAATATACTTTGATATGGATCTACAGGGTGTAGGCACACTCTATAAAATGTTTATGTCTCTTATTAAAGACAGGTTCTTTAGTTGTTTAAGTTTAAATACTAGTAAATGAACATGGACTATTTTAATTAAAGTAAGAGAATTGGATAAATATGTCAGCCAACACATTTTCACAATAATTAATTTTTAAAAGTAAATTTATATTATGCTAATTAAACTAAAAAGTTACCAAACTAATAAGCCTAATAAACCAAAAGTTACCTATTTTCTATCAAGGGTATTTATTTACAATTCCATTAGCTGGAAATACTTGCACTTTATTACTAAATACCATAATTGATCATTTTGTGGCAATTACATATTTAAGTATGTCTTAGATTTTATTTTGTTTTAAATCACAGATAAGTTTTTAAAATATATATTCCGTTTTCAAAAATGCAAGTAGGTATCTCTGTTGTAGCAGACAATTTGAGCATACATTTATTTTTATAAATTAGCATGGCTGTGAAATAAAGTATGCTAACATAGCATCTTTGGTTTGGTATAGCATTAAAAATGTAATCTGTTAAGTTATACTCAAACAATGTACATTCATTTATACAAAGCATTTTTAATTCATGAGAACATACTTTAATTAAGACTATTTTATAATCTTTATTTTATATTATGGACTTTGAACCTATCAAGCTAATTTTTTTAAATTATTAGAAACTTGGTTTAGAAGTAGAAAATAATAAAGATGTTCAAATTTATTCATTCAGGAAATATTTTTATATATACTACAGCATAGTATATATAATATATAATAATAATGTATATATGACATTTATGTATTTAAATAAATACTTTTTATATATTACATATATTATAAAATTATATATATAAAGTTTAAACATTTAAATCTATAGTTTATTCTATAACCATCTGCTTTTTTGTTCTAAAATCTTATTAAACCAACTGTATTGAAATCCAAAGATATTTAAACTTCACACATTACCTTATGCACATATTTTTGCTTTTGCTAATGTTTCCTAAATTTTGATTGTAAAGTTAAATGCTCAACTTTTAAATGTTGTTTGTTTATATCATCATGTTTAAAAGAAATTTAGGAAATAATATTACCTCAAGGCCAAAACAAAGATGCTAAGCTTACTAGCAATCTGAAGTTGTTAAACATTACAAGTGTTCACTGTGAAAGCCATGAGTAATTCAAGTAATTCAAGCTAGTAATTCAAGAGCATTTTATAGGAATCAAAACCATGATAGAATCAAGTTACCTATCATCTCTATTAAGGAGGAAAACAATATTGCTGAACACATAGAATCTGGTCTGAATCTGCTACAGAACACCTTCATATTTAAATTAAAAAAATTCTAATCACTATCTGTGTATATTATACATATGCATATATATACACATATGTACATATATATACACATATATTATACTGTGTTATTGGTTGGTTAACATAATCACAATCCAAAATTCCTATTTACTAGTTATCTTTCAGCTTGGTGCGGCTACTTATGGATAATAGATCTAAGAGGAAAACTGCTAGGCAAGATTTCTAAAAAAACTTTGGATCTCTGCTTTAAAACAGGGGGATCAGACTCTTTCGGCATTTGCCTTTATACTTTGCTCCTCTGTGATGGACAGCTGATGCCTGGAGTTGCAGTAGCAATCTTGGGCCGTTAGGTAACAAAAATAGGATGAATATAAACCCACTAAAAATGGCAGAGCCAAAAATCTCCAACAGGCATCTTCAAAGGTATTATTGAGCCCCTACACCATCCCTTCACTGTCCACTTCTAGATTTTTTCTTTTTCTTAATTATCTTAATTTTTAAATGTAAAGTTCAGTGATAGTAAGTCCATTCATATTTTTCTGCAGCCACCATCACCATCTATCTCCAGAACTCTTTTCATCTAGCAAAACTGAAACTCTATGCTCATTAAACAGTGACTCCTCATTTTCCCCTCCCCCATCCCCTGGAAACCACCATTCTCCTTCCAGTCCCTATGATTTTGAGTATTCTAAGTACCTCAAATAAGTGGAATCATACAATACCTTACTGTATGTATGTACTACATTTTGTTTGGGTTGTTTTCACATTTTAGCCATTATGGATAATGTTGCTGTGAACATGGGAATACAGATATCTCTTCAAGATCCTGTTTTCAATTCATTTCATATATATCCGGAAGTGTAATTGGTGGTTCATATGGTAATTTTATTTTTAATTTTTGAGAAAATGCCAGACTATTTTCCACAGCAGCTGTACCATTTTACATTCTCAACAACAGTACATAAGTATTCCAATTTTTCCACATCTTCAGCAACACATTATTTTCTATTTTTTTGTTTTGTTTTTGTTCGTTCTGTTTTTTGTTGGTATGTTTTTATAAAAGCTACCCTACTAGATGTGAGATGGTACCTCATTGTGGTTTTGATTTGCCTTTCCTTAATGTGTAATGATGCTGAGTATCTTTTAATACATTTACTGGCCATTTGCATATCTTCTTTGGAAAAATGTCTATTGAAATCCTTTGCCCATTTTTAAATCAGTTTGTTTACTATTGTTAAGTTTTATGAGTTCTATATATATTGGATATTAATCACTTAATGGGTATATGATTTGCCAATATTTTCTCCCATTTGGTGAGCTGCCTTTTAATTCTGTATTTTTGATGCTCCATTTTTAACAAAAATTCATGAAGTCCAATTCATACAATTTTTTTTTCTTTTGTTGCCTGTGCCTCTGGGATTATATTCAAGAAATCACTTCCAATTTAACGTCAAAAAGCTTTTTCACTATGTTTTTTTCTAGGAGTTTTATAGTTTTAGGTTTTAAATTTAAGTCATGGGACACTGTTGAGTTAATTTTTGTAAATGATGTAAGGTAAGGGTCCAACATCATTCTTTTGCCTGAAAATATCCAGTTTTCTCACCACCATGTGTCAAAAATACTGTGTACTCCCATTGAATGGTTACAGTCACTGTCTTGAAAACAATTTGACCAAAAAAGTGAGAGTTTATTTTTGGATTCTCTATTATATGACATTGGTCTGTATTTCTGTCTTTATGCCAGTATCATTCTCTAATTACTGTAGCTCTGTAGTAAGTTTGAAATCAGGAAGTATGAGCTCGCCAGCTTTTTATTATTTATTTATTTATGGCTATTTGGTGTCCCTTGAGATTCTATATAAATTTTAGGATGAGTTTTTCTATTACTGCAAAAATCATCACTGGGATTTTAATAGGAATTGCATTAAATCAGCAGATTGCTTGGGGAAGTATTGCCATTTTAATAATAATATAAGTATTCTAATCTATAAACACGGGGTGTCTTTCAATTTACTTAAGTTTTGTTTAATTTCTTTCCAAAATGTTTTATAGTTTTCACTATACAAGTCTTTGATCTCCTCAGGTACATTAATTCCTGATTATTTTATTCTTTTTGAGGTTATTGTAAATGTGTTTTCTTAATTTTCTTTTTGGCTTGCTCAATTTCAGTATATAGAAATGCAAATGATTTTGTATATTGATTTTGTATCCTGATACTTTGCATAATTTGTTTATTAGTCCTAACATTTGTATGTGTGTATGTGTGTGTGTGTGTGTGTGCATGTGTAAAGAATCTATAGAGTTCTCTTTATATAAGATCATATCATCTCTAAACAGAGATAATTTTTCTTCTTCCTTTCCAGATTGGATGCCTTTTATTTCTTTTTCTTAACTAATTGCTCTGGCTAGGACATCTGGTACTATTCTGAATAGAAGTGGTAAGTAAAAGCAGGCACCATTGTCTTGCTCTGGATGAGAAAAAAATATTAAAATCTAAAAAAATATTATTTTATCTGTACTCATGATAGCTAAAGAAATAAACATTTATAATAATAACATATAGATTTTTCAACTATTATTGATAAAGTAAATTTAGCAAAGGAAAAAATATATTATCCTCAAACTATATTTCCTCAATATTGTCTACAAAAAAATTAACAATGACAAATATAATAGAATGTGAGCTGTCTTTCCCCCATCCTTATTTTGGGATGGTGGAGAAGGTGGTTTTTCATGACAAAATTTTTAAGTTCGTCTTGGCAATTTCTTTCACATAAATTGCTGATAATCATTTTGATTTAAGTAAATTCCATCCATCTGTGGTCTGTGTTTATTAAATATGTCTTGAAACCAATAATTATTATAGTTAAACTGTTAATTTTATCATAATTTTATAAAGGACATAAGTTTAAATTTTTAGATAAAAAAGTGTTATGAAGATGTGAGAATATTATTTTTATATAATCACTTTTTCTTCTAAAACTCATTGTATATGGCTGCATAAAAATGTATCCCTAAATTATATAAAGCATAAAACTGAAGAAATATTTGTTTGTTTGAAATCTAAGTGTTTAGTTCTTTACTGATATTCTCAATACAAACTTTAGAACATAAAACAAAATTTATTCAAATACATTAGAATTTTAAAGCTGAATGAGACCCGATTGATTATAAGAATGAGAAAATGAGGACCTAGAAATGCTAAGTGATCTGGCCAAGGAGAATTAAAACATACAAGTAAATTACTGAAAAATACCCTAAAGAGAACATAACCACTAATTTTAATCTAAAAAATATTTTGTTTTTGAGTGGGCAAAACTATAATTAGTAGATCATGACTATGCCAGACATCTAAATACACTATTTATTTTCCATCTGTTCTATTATCTAAGAAATTTTGTTTTTAAAGACAGACTTAAAATGTTCTAGCTAATACTAGTGTCATTAGTTTTTGATTTATAATGTGACATATTTCAAAGCTATGTATTATCCTTCCTTGTTTTTTTCTATCCTAATGGTTGACCTGAATGCTCCTTTTTAATTTCACTTCACTCTAATTATACTTCTTACTCTATGCTAAATAATTCCTCCTCTACCTCTTTAGAATATTTCTCCTCAGTTATAGCCTAGCCAAGTTTCCCATTAAACTTTCATCATAAGTCAAGTCCTTAAATTACTTCCTCTAGAGACTCTCATTGACTTCTTCACATCCATCTAACACAGGCACACTATAAAAATCAAGGACATTGAATATATAAAAAATCAAACTTTGGTTTTATTTTTCTTCATTTTTCTATTATCTAAGAACTTTCTAATAGCCTCACTATTTTATAAAACTGGTCTGTATATTTCATTCTCCACATATAGTTCTTTACCTAATGTCTGAAAATGCCACATAGCTTATTATGGACAGATTGCAATTACCAAAAATTATTTCTATCTATTGGTCTCATTTTTAATTAAGATGATAAAACTATTCAAGTATCAATGTTATGCAATTATCATAGTAAAATTTTCTCAGAAATCCTTTTAAAATAAATGTGAGGAGTTCAATATCATATTCCCTTAGTCAATATATTATATAAAGAAGTTATTTCAAGTAAACTGGAGATATGTTGCTATTTACATTGAGTGAGCCTTGCTTTGATATCTATACTGGGTTTAAAATTATTTCCAGACAGTAGCATTGAGCTGTCACATAAGCATTCAACTAAAGGAAAAAATGAAACAAAGCTAACTTATTGCATAGAAATAGTGGAAAAACAATTACTACCAATTATTATATTACAATGCTTAGAAATCAGGATGATGGTGGTTGTGAATAGCATAGTTCAAAGAATACAGACAAATGATTTTAAAACACTTCAGAATGACTAACAATTTATTTTTAACATCAATTTTTAGGTCCAGAGGAAATAGAATTTATCTCCTCGAGAATTATGGACCTATTTAAACTACTTAGATTATCAGGGATTACTCAGGATTCTGAGTGCTACTTACAAAAACCTGTGGAATCAATCAAATCTTTTCCTAAGTGCTTAAGGATATTTATTTAAAAATCCATCTTCTATCCCATACGCTTACAAAAGTGACACTAAGTGAAACTGGTTCCAACATAGTAAAACTGCCAGAAGGCATTTTATAGTGTTGTGCAGATGATAGACACAATGGGATACTTGTTAGAATAAAATAGATTTCAAATCTCCCTATAAATTGGGTAAGAACAAGGATCACAAGTATGTGTTCTGTCAAGTCAAAGGTTGCGATACAATAACAGATTCACAGTGCAGGTGCATTCCTAAAAGAGCCCATTGGAGAAAGGAGCACTTTTCTCAGTAATGTAAGTTGCTCCAGGTGAAAAAAATTAATTCATGTCTGTAATACATTGTTTAAGAGTTCAAGACTACAAGACCCTCAGTTTCAGTAATACTATTTTCAAAACCCTTTCCCAGAGAGCATACTCACGCCATCTGGCCTGCCATCTGAAGCCGTGATGATCAGAATGTAGCGGTCGGTGCTTTCCCTGTCCAGTGCTTTCCCTAAGGTTAGAATCCCAGTACTAGTGAGGGAGAAGACAAACAAAAAAGGCAAAAGAGATATGTCACAAGAGAGTCTGTTTTGGTAGTTTTTTTTTTTTTTTTTCCTTTCAGCAATCATAGCTTGAGTATTTAAAATGTATGATACTAAGATTCATATTGAAAATTTTAAAAAGGCTTTTAAGGCTGTCAAGCTTAAAGTGAAGGTGTCAAGTACAAAACTGTGCTTAATTCATTCCAGGAAGAACAATATCTATCTTATTTGTGATGAATTCAAAGGTTAAGATTCGTTATTCTTTAGCAGTATCATAATTCTTTGAGACAGGAATGGTTTCTTACAACTAATGTACACCATCCTCCAATTCATGTCACATAGATGTCCATTATGAAAATAAAAATCATCGAAATATTTAATTTTCTTTGGGGCTATAGTGAAAGGTATTGAGTTTTTGATTTGAGTATCTGCTTGATGGTTCTTGGCATATATGAATGCTTCTGATTTGTGTATATTAATTTTATAGCCTGAAACTTTACCAAATTCATTTATCAAATCTAGGAGTCTCTTGGACGAGACCATGGGGTTTTCTAGGTATAATATCATGTCATCAATGAAGATGGAGGGTTTGATCTCATCTGCCCCCCTTTGAATACACTTAATACCCCTCTCTTGCTTGATTGCTGTAGCTAGGACTTCAAGCACTATGTTGAATAGAAGAGGAGACAGTGGACATCCTTGTGTATTTCCAGTTCAAAGAGGGAATTATTTCAATTTTTCCCCATTTAGAATGATGTTAGCCGTGGGTTTGTCATATATGGAATTGATAATTTTAAGGTATGAGCCATCTATGCCTATTTTGTTAAGAGTTTTTATCATAAAGGTGTGTTGGGCTTTGTCAAATGCTTTTTCTGTATCTATTGACAGAATCATGTGGTCTTTGTTCTTGGTTTTATTTATGAAGTGAATTGCATTTATAGACTTGCGTATGTTAAACCAATCTTGCTTCCCTGGAATAAAGCCCTTCTGGTCATGGTGAATTATTTTTTTGATGTGCTGCTGAATTCTATTTCCTAAAATTTTATTTAGGATTTTTGCATCTATATTCATGAGGGATATTAGTCTGTAATTTTCTTTTTTTGTTGCGTCCTTTCCTGGCTTTGGTATCAAGGTGATATTGGCTTTGTAGAATGAGTTAGGATGGATACCATCCTTCTCAATGGTATGGAATAGTTTCTGTAGTATAGGTATGAGTTCATCTTTGTATGTTTGGTAGAACTCTGAAGTGTAGCCATCCGGCCCAGGACGTTTCCATTTGGGGAGGTTTTTAATTACTGTTCCAATTTCTGAGCTTGATATTGGTCTATTCAGGAATTCTGTTACCTCCTTGGAAACTTAGGGAGGTTGTATGAATCCAGGAATTTGTCCATTTTGTCTTCATTCTGTAGTTTTGGGGCATATAGATTTTTATAGTAATCAAATATAATGTTTTGTATTTCTTTGGTGTCTGTTATGATCTCTCCTTTTTCATTTCTTATTGAGTTTATTAGAGTCCTTTCCCTTTGAGTCCTTGTCAATCTAGCAAGAGGGCCGTCAATTTTGTTTATCTTTTAGAAAAACCGGCTTCTGGTTTTGTTGATCTATAGTTTAGTTTTCTCCCTTTCATTAAGTTCTGCTTTGATCTTTGTTATTTTTTTCTTCTACTGGGATTGGAAATTGTTTGCTCTTCTTTTTCCAATTCTTTGAGCCTATTCGTTTGGTTGTTAGTGTTTAAGCTTTCTGTTTTTTGGATGTGAGCATTGATTGCTATTAGTTTTCCTCTCAGGTATGCTTTTGCTGTATCCCACAGGTTTTGGTAACAAGTATCACTGTTATCATTTTGTTTGAATAATCTCTTGATTTCCCTCTGAATTTCTTCCTAGACCCAATAATTTTTAATAATAGATTGTTTAGTTTCCATGATTTTGTGAGGTTTTGAGTGCTACTATAGGAATTGAACTGTAATTTTATGCCATTATGGTTGGAAAAGATACAAGGTATAATTTCTATTTTCTTGAATTTTTTGAGATCGGATTTGTGGCCTAGGATGTGTTCGATTTTGGAGAAGGATCCATGGGCTGCTGAAAAGAATGTAAATTCAACTTCATTTGGATGGAATGTTCTTTACAGATCTGTCAGACCTTTTTGATCAAGGACTCTGTTCAGGTCCATTATTTCTTTGCTTATTTTCTGTTTGGAGGATCTATCCAGCTCATTCAGTGGAGTGTTGAAGTCTCCTGCTACTATGGCAGTGTTGTGTAACATGGTGTTTAGATTAGATAAGGTTTGCTTTATGTGATTGGTGCTCCTGTATATTGGGTGCATAGATATTAAGAATTGTTAAGTCTTCTTGGTAGAACTTCCCTTTCACCAATATGAAATGGCCCTCTTTATCCATTTTTTACTTTTGCTATTTTAAAGCCTATGTTATCTGCAAATAATGTAACTACCCCAGCATTCTTTTGACTTCCATTTGAATGGATGATAGTTTTCCATCCCTTGACCTTCAGCCCAAAGGCATCTTTGTGGGTTAGATGTGTTTCCTGTAGACAGCAGATACTAGGCTTGTGGATTTTTATACAATCTGCCAGTCTATGTCTCTACAAAGGACAGTTTAAGACATTTACATTTATTGAGAGGATAGAAATTGGAAGAAGATTACCATTCATATTGTTGCTTTGTCTTACTCCTTGAGCCATCATGTAGTTCGAGGTGTAAACTTTAAATCTTTCATGATTTTACTTTGTGGAGTGTTTATTGCCCTGTTTATTTATAAATGCAGGTCTGAGAACTTCCTGTAGGGCTGGCCAGGACTTTGCAAATTCCTTCAGCGATTGCTTGTGTAAGAAGCACTTTATTTCTCCCTCATAGATGAAACTTAATTTTGTTGGATAAAGAATTCTGGGTTAGGCTTTGTTCTGTTTTAGCAGGTTAAGGATAGGTACCCAATCCCTCCTGGCTTATAAGGTTTCAGATGAGAAGTCTGCTGTTTGTCTGATAGGTTTTCCTTTATAGGTTAATTGTTGTTTTCGCCTCGCTGAACAGAGTATTGCTTCTTTCACGTTTACTTTGGTCAACCTAATAACGACGTGACAAGGTGATTGCCTTTTCATATTGAGTCTCCCAGGAGTTCTGTGAGCTTCTTGTATTTGGATATCAAGATTTCTGGCCAGGCCTGGCATATTTTCCTCGAGTATTCCATGAAATAAGTTTTCCATCCCTTGAGATTGTTCCTCTTCCTCTTCCAGAATCCCGATCACCCTGAGGATCCACTTTTTTACGTAATCCCACACTTCTTGTAAGCTTTGGTCTTGTCTCTTGTTTCTGTTTTCTCTTTCTCCCTCTGATTTGTTTAGGACATTGATGTAATC
>CAUYPO010037070.1:0-32186 GCA_963574435.1 Cheirogaleus major | reverse complement strand
TGTGAGCGTGTGTGAGAGCATGCGTGTGTGAGCGTGTGTGTGTGAGCGTGTGTGTGAGCGTGCGTGTGTGAGCATGCGTGTGTGAGCATGCGTGTGTGAGCATGCGTGTGTGAGCGTGTGTGTGAGCATGCGTGTGTGAGCATGCGTGTGTGAGCGTGTGTGTGAGCATGCGTGTGTGAGCATGCGTGTGTGAGCGTGTGTGAGCATGCGTGTGTGTGAGCGTGTGAGCATGCGTGTGTGAGCGTGCGCGTGAGCTCGTGTGTGCACGCACAGGTGCAGCGGCGCTTGGAGCACGAGTGCCCTGGGGCATCCCCGCGCCTTGTAGAACGCGTGCTCCCCCGTCTGGAATCGCAGTGATTGGGGCAGAGCAGGTCAGACTCAGGGCAATGTGCCTCCTGGAGAAGTTACGCTCCATCTTGCTGGGGGCTCCCCGACCGTGGAAGAGAATCCGAAACGCTGACCGGAGCACCTCAACTCTCCTTTCCGAAACTGTTACTGATTACCCGGGAAATGTGGTCAAAATAAACCCCAAGCACAGCCCTGAGAGCGAACACAGAGGGCGGGGGCAGTTTTCAAACCCTCCAGTGAGCGTGTGTTCCCCGAGCGGCCGCAGGTGGCTCCGGCTCAGCTCCGCCGCCCGCCGCCCGCCGAGTGACAGCACGGCCCGGGCACCAGGCCCCGCATGGAAAACAAAAGGGGCTTCAAACCAGAGGAGGCAGCCCTGGGGGCCCCACATTTCAGGAGTGGCGCCCCTGAGAGCAGCCCTGGAGGCGGCGGTGGCGGCCCCAGCACCCCTTCCTCTGTGAAGGTCCACGTGGGACAAGGTTTGGGCTTGGCGGGCGACACACGCTTCTCTGATGCAACTTCCCAACTCTGCCGCTGTTGCCGTGGCCGCAGACAGTGCATGACCGATGGTCGTGCCTGTGTTCCACCACGACACGGATTTATGAGAACACGGTGGGCTCGCCCGCCGGCACGCTGCAGTTCGCTGACCTTTGCCCCACAGGACCGTGAACAACCCCGGCTGCCGCGCAGCACGGCCAGCCGCACAGAACAGGCTGGATGGGGAGTCTGCGGCCTTGGCAGGATCCGGAAGGCCTGGGTCTGTGGTTTATGTGTCTATGCAGGTGCGTGTGCAAGGGAGACAGGATGTGGCAACGTAGGACATCGCACACACTGTGACAAAAGGTAAAGAATGGGACGGTGGGGAGAAACAGCCGTCTGCGCACTCTGAAGGCTCACGTCCCCATTACCCCCACGCCCACCAACGTGCCGCCAGGCAGCCGGTGCCACGCCAGGCACTCGGCCACGCACCAGGAGAAATTAATTCACTTGAGACGGTGCTGATAGAAGTGTCCGTGGTGTGCATGAAGACACAGCATAGCCTTGCGCGGCTTTTCCTTCTGGCTATTATACACTTAATTACATTTTCAACACAAGCAAGAGTTTACCTGAATTGGACAGGACAAAAGGTGGGCATCCCTCCTCCCTGGCAGGGCCTGCCCACTGTTCTCTGCTCCAGCCGGAGATAGGACACGGAGCTCTGTGTCACGCAAGGAAGTTACCGTATCTTAAAGCTCAATGAGACTTTGGAGACCATGGGGTCAGAACCATGGCGTTCCCAGTTGAGGAAACTGAGGGCTTACACAGGTGAGACCGCGGTGAGAAGAGAACAGAGAAACTAATGGTAGACCTTGGACTGAACCAAGGCCTGTCCCAACGCCACTAGGCCACGATGGCTTTATGCTTTCTGAATTTTTTATGCAACAGATTAGCTTCTTCCTGAGGCCTGGAGGAAGCTCAGGGCCCAGGCTCCTTTAGTGCAACCAGATTCTACATCTTGTTTGCTCTCCTCACATGTGGAGGAGAGAAGACCAAACACCCCCTCGTCCCCCAGCTCCTGCTATTTCTCCGCCTTCTTTTGCGAAAGAAAAGCAAGCTCTCACCACCAGAAGTCACTCCCGGCTTTGTGGATGCTGGTGGCCTCGAATTCACATAAACAAAATGATAAATCAAAGGCATGCAGCAAAAAATAAAATGGAAGATTTACTCTTGCCTTTGATAGCTACCATTTTTGTCATTTGTAAGTGATCAAGAGCTCCCTTTGCAGCTCCGCTCAGAAAACAAATGAGGAGCAGCGGTTTTCTCACGAGTTGTTTGGAGATCAGCCGTTCTGCAGCACCATAAATTAGCCAGCGTGCAAAGACGGCGTTCGGCAGATGATCGGCTGACCGGGCGATGCAAATCAAGGCACGGAGAGCTGAAAAACAGCTGGGCATCCGGAACTTTGATTGTCCACATCCATTACGGACACTTTTAAGGGGGTGCTGAAATACAATGCTGAGGCTACCAGCCATCACACAAGTTCAAGATAAACACATTAGAATTCAATTGTTGTCTGAGCAGAAATCATTTGTTATATGAATTTGTGTACTCGGGGTATGGCAGACAACAGCGCTCAGAGAAAGGGCTGGAAAGCCTCAGAGGGCCTCGGCAGAAGCTGGCAGAAATGACAGAATAATGAATTTAAATAGTCTTTTTTTGCCCAAGAAATTAGGGTTTTTTTTTGGCAAAGAACAATATTTTTCTGCATAGGACATTTACCTGAAGAAAGAAAAGTTACATTTATAGCAATGAGCCTGCAATAATGGCAAAACTCGTCTCATTTACCATCATAGCCAGACTGTCAAAGCTTTCAGAAGGATGTACAGTACATTGATACTGTTATCTTCTCCGGGCAAACGCTTTGAAGAATGGGATGCTCTTTTTTCTTCTTAAATGTAAGCACCTCCACTCTGAGTTTGAGTGTTGCATTATACTTTCTTACAGAAAGTAGCTAAAATGATCTTACAGTTCTAGCTTGACTCTCATCCAGGGTGATTTTAAATGCAGAGTTTCCAGTAATTATTGTTTTTAATTCAAGGGGAAAGCCGTAAGTACACAATTGTGACTGTAATCTTCCGAGATTGCTTTCGAAAAGGCCAACCAAGACATACCCGTCCGAGTGAGCATAATTTCCTATAAAGGAGTCACCTTGTGAAGGAACACAGCTAATCCTAATAATGCTGTTGCTGTTGAAAATATTTTTGGAATTCCTTTTTGAGAATTGCTTTCAGAACCCTGTAAGAAAATTAGTCACATTGTTCTAAAACAAGCTTTGCATACAGAGCACAGTTG
This sequence comes from Cheirogaleus major, assembly GCA_963574435.1. Taxonomy (NCBI): domain Eukaryota; kingdom Metazoa; phylum Chordata; class Mammalia; order Primates; family Cheirogaleidae; genus Cheirogaleus; species Cheirogaleus major. The sequence goes on along the minus strand of CAUYPO010037070.1, from coordinate 29,009 downwards.
GCACTGCTCTCTGACTGGAAGCCAAGCCCAGGAGATGTTTCCCCAAGGCAAGCTCACCCCAGCTGCCACCATTGCATGACCCTCATTTTCCTTGCAGATTCAAGATATTCGCAAGAATACGTCCCTAGAATATACCCCAGGTTCTGAAGGCAATTCTCAAAGCCAAAATCTGCCTCCCTGAACTGGCTACTAAATGGGTTTCGAGCTGATCTTATCAGAGCATTTAGTGAGAGCCAGTAGGTAAATCCCTAATGTGTTTCTACTTTTAAAAAGTAATTGTGTGATAACACTTAAAGCCTACGTTCTCAGAGATTTTCAAAATACAATATATTGTCACTAACTGGACTTGCCGTGTTGTACAATATGTTAATTAGCTCGATGGAGCCATTACATGATTTATATGTATTTCAAAACATCATGTTGTACATGATAACTATATTCAATTTTTGTTAATCAGAAAATAAAATAAAATAAAATAAAATAGACTTTAGGAGCCATATCCTGCTGGGAGCACAAGAGGACGGTGGTTGCCCAGCATGGAAGTCACACTATCTTCCCAAAGACGATGGGTGACACCCTCCCAGTGATGACACTGACTATATATTGGACAATACATACATGGACAATACATGGACAATGTTAGCTCTTCCCATTTTGCTATGGGGGAGGGTGGAGTTGGAATTGAGCTGATAATTGGCTTAAAACAAGTCAAAATAAGAAGATGGAATCTGTCCCCTTATACTCTGCGTCTTGACTACAGACTGACCAATGTCCCTAAGTGGCTGCCCCATATGGTAGCCAGCAAGATTCGCAGTGATTGTATTCAATTAACACTGTTTGCACTTGGTCGATAATTCTCTAAAACCAGTTTCTCCAAACTTTTCGGAAAGTTGAGGCTCTGGAGTCAGAATCACCGATCAATGAATCACAAAGAGAGGATGCAGGGAGAGGAACTTTCGTATTAATGCTCCCAGTTAGCCGCCTGCGTCATGCTGTGATCTTTAGAAATGTTCAGTGCCTTCCACTGGGTCAGAATAAAACACAATCTCTGAGACTTAGAATTATGGAAAGTGAACACAATTCACTTCAAAATAAGTAATGCAAATGACTAATGCATTTATTAAAATTCACCCTTTCTGACAACCAAATAAATTACAATTCAAACAGTAATTCAGCAAAAAAAAAAAGTTGTTCTTTCAAGTTGGCCATGATTGAAAGGTTAGTAACAGGGAGAAGAGGCTGGTGTGCGGTAAGACAATCACTCCCGCCTGCTGCTGGTGGGCAAGCACCCCTCGTCCTTCTCCAAAGCCGTTTGCAGACACGTCAGGACAGCTTCACAGGTCTTGTACCCTCTCCGGCTCTTCTCTGCTCTAGCTGTACTCAGGGCTGAGAGTGTCATCTATGTGCTGATGACGCCTAAAAGGATAACCCCAACTCCAGCCTGACTTGAACTCCAGATTCGTCTATGCAACTTGCTACGACTTCAAACCAACACACCAAAGCAGAAAACGTCACCCCCAAACCTGCTTCGCTCACAGCGTTCCCAGTCTCCATGAAACACAACTTTCCCCTTTCAGCACCCAGGCTCCATTCTTGATGTCATCCTCGACCCCTCTTCATCTCGCATTTCCCACGTCTAATCTGACCTGGAATCCCGCTTCCTAGACCTGAGCACCAGCTCCCTGGTCTGCGCCCACAGTGGTCATTTCTTGGCTGAATCAGACAGGCCGCCTCCCAAAAGGGCTCCCGGCTTCAGCCTTCAGTCACCGGTGGTGGTCTCTTCTCGGCATCGCAGACAATGCGATCCGCCAGACCTAAGTCACATCACCTCACTTCTCTGCTGGGAACCTTCCACTCACGCCCGCCTCTCTGGAGAAAAAGCTAGGGTCTTTATAGTGCTGTAGGGCCCCGGTGGTCTGGCCCCTCACTCCCTCCCTGACCTTTGCTCCCACCAACGCCCCTCACGTTCCTTCTGCTCTCCCTTTTCCTAAATCCACACGCCAGACAACTGCTTGCCCAGGGCCTCTGCCCTGGTTGCTTCCTTTGTGTGGGCTCTTGCCCAGGTGGTCATCCTGCCTCTCAGCTACAGTCTTCAAATCAGAGTTTTTATATATAAGTAGAAAAGGCCGGGGGAAAAGTACAGCCTAAAATTGATGTAAGTCTGCCACAGTCTGAATGTTCCTGTCACATGTGGAATCCTAATCACCAATGCAATGGCATTAAGAGGTGGGGCCTTCCAGTGGTGATTAGGTCGTGAAGGGGAGGCCCTCCTGCATGGGATTAGTGCCCATGTAAAAGAGCACAGGGGGTCCCTTCTACCTGGGTGGACACAGCAAGAAGTTACACTTTACGAATCGGAAGACAGAACCACTGGACACCGAATCTGTTCACACCTTGAGCTTGGACTTCCCAGCCTCCAGAACTGTGAGAAATAAATTTCTGCTCTTTATAAACTACATCGTCCATGGCATTTTAAAAATAATCAATGTTTGCTGTTAATGCTATGCCTTTCAACTGCAGCAGCAGATAGCTACCCCAAGAGAAAGAGAGGCAGAGAGTCCTTGGAGTGATTTCCAAGTTTCAAACTTTGGAAGCCATGGTCTTTAGAAGCTATTTTGGGGGACTTATCATGCTGTTCAGCATGCATTTCTGTTTGCCTGCTTATGGTCACGGACATTACAAAGAGTATCGATGAACACCAGGTGAAGAGGAGGACAGGGCTGGGCATGGGGAGAGGAGTGTGGAGCTTACATGTCACCTCCAGGAGCACCGCCCACCAGGAGCCTCTGTGTGCTCAGCTGTCCATAAAGTCTAGGAGCAGCTGTCCATAAAGTCCTGGCAGCCCAAATGGACTAAGACATTCTTATTAGGGTGGTGGCATTATAGCATTATGACCTTTTCTATGTTCTCTATATTTTCTAACTCATCCACAATAAAAATGTGTAAGAACACAATCGCTTTTAAGATAACACGATGTGCTTTTTGTTCATATGCTCAGCAATTTAGTTGGACATCCAAGAGTCCCAGTAGATGTTGTAAAAGATGAAATTGAAGTAGAATTCATGTTCTCATTCATGACATACAAAATTCTATATGGTGTATATCTACGTGCAACAGAGACGAATTAAAGAATGTCCACCACAATATTAAAAGTGATATATCATATTCTACACTGTATGTATGTATCATATCATATTGTATCCCATAAACATATACGATTATTATTTTTAATTAAAAATAAAATTAAATTTAACTTAAAAAATAAATATCAGCATGACGGAACTTCAGGTGAATTTTTACTTTGGAATTTCTTACAATGACAGGGAGTATTCATTTTGCACAGCAAGATTTTGAAATAAAATACCTGAATTTTTTTTTTCCTGTAACATAAAAACATATACCAAGAAAACGTTTTTGTAACAAATACTATTTTTTTTTAATTTGTATTTTTCAGGTGGAGCTGGGATCCACTATCTATTCCTTTTGTATAACACTATACAAGGAGAAATTCTAAATAGCAAGTGATTTCTCCACTACTGTCTGTGTAACAACCAATTTCTGTAAAAAGACACATTCCTGGGTTGTTTGCATCACAAATAATAGATCAGGAGGTAAGATGTGTGGCTTTTTACTAAATTTGTCCTTCCATCAAGTAACAGTTACTCATCAACTTACATCAAACCTCCTCCCGTCAAACATCTGAACCACCTGAATAAAACACACCCACATTCCAAAAGCTCTCTCTGCAAACCAGGTGAAGAAAAGTCCAACCCTGAGTGATGAAGGCACCTAGTAGGACAGATACTCTCTTTCCCCTAAGGAATTCACAGCACCCTTTTCCCCTTTTAATATAGCTCTTATGTATAACTTGGGATTCAGGGATTTTCTGGGTCTCCTTTTCTTTCCTCATAGGACAGAAATGTGATTTCAAGCAACTTCTAATAGAATTTAACAAATAAATTAGACAGTTCCTACTCTGATGTGATTTACTTGTCAATATGTGCAGAGACTCAAAGATAGAAACGTGTGCCTGATCAGTGACAGGTGAGGTAGGTTATGTCAGGATCAGGCAGCTGTGAATCAGGACTGTGAATGTCACCGGTTCAACAAGCAGTCATCACCATCATCAACAAGAACAACATCAATTCGTTTAAACTCCCTCAAAACCCTACAGGATCAAGACTATTGTTATTCCACGTAATACACATGGGGGAAACTAAGGCACAGAAAAATGAAAGAGCTAGCCCAAGGCTCTCCAGCCGGTAAATGACTATATACAACTATGGTATATTCACAGATTTAGCAAGCAATTACCGAGTAGTCCTGTGTTTGATAATATTTAAGCCATAGCGTGACCAAGTTAGTATTTATTTGCAAGCACTATCCTTTAGTATCACATATCTATTTATGATATCTATTTAAAGAGATTCACTGAAGACTAAATGAGAATCCTAAGGGTGAGATACAACCAGGGTGACTTCTTCAGATCCTCCCTGCCAGGATGGAATCTTCTATTCATGAACGGCCTCCTCAGACTTTCAAACAGCCTTGGAAAGCGCCACCCCGCAGCCTGGTGACATTGTCTGAGTTATGTTTCAAGTGTTTAGAATGCAAGATTGAAAACACATGCATATACACAGAATAAACATGGTGTCGGGCATTTTAAAGTTTGAGGATATTATGTTCACCCTGCCCTTTGCCTTAGGAAGCTGGTCTTTCTAACAGGCAGTGATTTTCAACACAGAGAGATACTGGGATTCTCAGGATTGGTCCCTAACATTCTGCACCTGGTTAATCTTAAATTTTTCCGTTCCCCTTTCCCACATGGGATACCCTGGCTTTCCCGGGTGTTTGGCAGCATCACTGAGTTCACCATTCCTTCCTCGCTGGCTGGGGACTGAGAGACCAATTATACCACCTGTTTCTACAAATCATTGAATCAGTGGCTCTGGCCATTTTGATCGGCAGCCTTTCAGTTTAGGTTAAAAAAACAAAAAACAAAAAAAAAAAACAACAAACAGTCCCAAACCATTTGGAATCACTGACGTCAGGGGCTGTCAGTGTTCGTGTTGTTGCCTTTGAAACATATCCACTTTGGATTCCCTGCTCTTGGCTGTACCCCAAAGACTGGATGCTGGATGCCCCAGGAGTGCTGGGGGCCTGCTGAGGCCCCTCCTTAAACCTGGCAGGGTCCATGCAGGATAGAACCCTTTTTCCCCTGACGCAAGGTGATATTTCTGCCATAGCAAATGTCCCTTTACCATATTTCATCAAATCTAAGAGACCACTGATTGTAATAGGCAACATTATTTTATGGACTACTTATAAAGAAAATTCACTTCCTTATCTCAAGAATGGAAAAACAAGCACCATAAGTTCTCACCAGCAAATTGGTATTCATGGATCAACACCTAAGTGGACATATAGGAATAACATTTATCGGGTGTCGGATGGATGGGAGGGGGAGGGGGGGTGGGTATATACAAACACAATGAGTGAGATGTGCAACGTTTGGGGGATGGTCACGCTTGAAGCTCTGCCTCGAAGGGGTAGGGGGAGCATGGGCAATACACATAACCGTAATATTTGTACCCCCATAATATGCTGAAATAAATAAAATACTAAAGTGGCTTACTGAGAGTTTTAAAACTGATGAAAAAATTTAGTCAAATTGTTATAATTTTATGTGTTATAGTTTAATATTTATAACTGAAGGAAGCCAAATATACTCATGTTTTATTTGTTTTGTGACTTCTTTTAATGATAGCACAATTTTAAGTGATTAAAAATATTATATTGACAATATAATTTTGAAAGAAAGTTTTCTATCTATCCAATCATGGATTGGCAAACTTTTTCTATAAAAGTCCAAATAGTAAATATTTTAGTTTTTGTGTTTATACTTAGGGTTGCCAGATAAAATACAGGACATCCAGTTAAATTTGAATTTTTGATAAGCCACAAGTCATTTTTGTAGTATAAGTATGTCCCAATTATTGCATGAGTCACACTTACACTAAAAAATGATTTGTTATTTATCTGAAATTCATATTTAACTGGGCTTCTTGTAATTTTATTTGCTAACTCTGAGTTTGTCACAACTACTCAACTGTACTATTTTGGTGCGAAAACATCCAGGGACTGCATGTAAACAAATGGGCATATCTGTATTCCAGTAAAAATCTTATTTACAAAAACAGCCCTGGTGGGGTCCTTGCCCACAGTATGGAACAGGCATGGTATGCCTCAGGTGCCTCCTTCAATCTATCTCCATCTGCTCCAGCCTAACCCTGAAAGTCTTTGCCACACTGTTTGGATTCCTGTAGCTTTATAGTAAGTCTTAAAATTAGGTAGGTAAATCATTTGACTTTTTTTTTTTTTCAAAATTGTTTTGGTTATTCTATGTCCATTGGTTTTCCAAATAAATATTGAGATCTGCTTTTCAGTCTCTACAAAAGTCTACTGGGATATTAATTGGGGTTGTATCAAATCTATAGATCAATTTGGGAAGAACTGACATCTTGACAACATTGTGCCTTCTAATTCATAAACACCACAGATTTTTTATTTCTCTTATTAATGTTTTATAGTTTTAACATACAATATCTTGTACAAATTTTAAAAATTTATCTCTAAGTAGTTAATGTTTTTTGATGCTATTGATATTAATATTTTAAGTCATACTTTAAAAAATTCAATTTGTGATTTTCCATTCCTTGTATATAAAATATAATTGATATTTGGATATTGACCTTGTATCCCAAGACCTTGCAAAATTCACTTATTAGGTTTAGTAGTCTTTTGTGTGTGTGTATTTTTGGAATTTCCTACACAGACAATCATATCATTTGCAAATAAAATGAGTTGTATTTCTTTCTTTTCAATTGTATGCTTTCTAATTCTTTTTCTTCCCTTGTTGCAGCCATTAGGATGTCCCATACAATGTTGAATGGAAGTAGTGAGAGCAAGGTTATACCTTTTTCACTTTTTAAAATGTTTCATTTACTAAAAATAAACAACAATGTTTCATTTACTATTACATGATATTTGGAAAGTTAAGATAGGAGCTTAAAAACACAAAAATTCTCATGTTTTTATTTTTTGATCATCAGAAAAAAATCAACTTTTTTTTAAAGAAAAAGAATAATCTACACAAAATTTTAAACCAGCATTTGACAACAGAAATAGGAGGAATGGTAGGACCTTGGAGATCAATTTATGTAATTCTCTTATTTTACAGATGAGGAAACTGAAATTCTTCCCCTTAAAATACAGTCTCTTAGGAAAAGATGATACTCCGTAGACATTGGCTTAAGTTTTAATTTTGGGGTTTTCAGAGCTCAGTCTCTGGCTCCCTCAACACATCATGTCAGAAAACACCCTAGCTTTGTGCTTTGAGGAGTGTTCCTTCCTGTCTGAGCCCTGCCATCTGCAGGAGCTGTTCAGAGGTAGGTACTGATGTTGTTATCCACCCCCAGAAATGCTGACTTAATTGGTCTGGAGTATAATTTGGGCACTAGGTTTTTGTTGTTTTTTTTTTTTTTTTAATTTTCACCATTTATTTCTAAGAACAAATTATAGACAAGTACAAATAGAATCATGAAAATAACATAAAAAATAAGAAACCAGAGGAAATAAAGATATTTTTTTCAAGTATACTGTTTTACCCAGAGTCCAGATTTCATTTTATTTATTTATTTTTCAGCATATTATGGGGGTACAAATGTTAAGGTTACATATATTGCCCTTGACCCTCCTCCCCCCTCGAGTCAGAGCTTCAAGCATGTCCATCCCCCAGTTGGTGCGCATCACACTCATTATGTATGTATATACCCATCCCCCCCCACCTGCCCGACACCCTAAAAATATTATTCCTATATGTGCACTTAGGTGTTGATCAGTTAATACCAATTTGCTGGTAAGTACATGTGGTGCTTATTTTTCCATTCTTGGGATACTTCACTTAATAGAATGGGTTGGTTTTTAAAACACTTTCCATGTGATTTTAGTGTGCTAGTAGATCGATTCCTAGGCCTGTGTGGTGCTCAGAAGCTTGTTATAATCTTAGAGTCAGATGTCATTCAGGTGTTTGGGATTTTAATAGACACCAGGTTCTGGATTCCCTTCTTAGAACAGCGTAAGTTATGCAGTGTCCATTGCTCTTGGCCTACTGCCTACGTGGACCTGCAAAGGTCTTACAGGGTAATTTCTGCTGCTGGGGAAACAGCCTTTCTGTGCATTGACTTTCAATGACCTTCCAGCCGTGATTCCCTCCTGGCCTTCACCTGCAGATGTCTGCCTGCCTGTTCTCACCAGCTGGCTCAGCAGAAATGCTCACACCATCTGTGCTGGGCTGTCTGGACCAGGAGGGTTTGGACAGAGGGCGGACTTTCCTGTGAAGTCAAAGGCCAGCCGTGCTGCCCTGGCTCAAAGCAAAGATTTTCTAGCTAGCTCTACCTCCGTGCAGCAACTTCTCACATTGTGCCTTAGAAGAGGTGCAGAATAACCAGGTGAGTTCTCCATCTTTGCCTAATCTGAACTTCTCCTATTATTAAAAAAAAAAAAAAGTAAAAAACAAAAAGAGTACAAAGTGGCATATTTGCAAACCAATGGGGGAATACAAATCTTATTTAAGAAACATAGTTATGATATTTTACCCTCATTTCACTAACCATTTTATTGACTATAATAAGAACTACTCCAGGACCAAAGACTTAAAACACTAACAAATTAAAACCATCCCTGATGTGGAGAGGCCTTCTAATCTGAAGCATTCCTCTTGATTCTGTTTTCAGGATCTATAAATACCATATGTTGAGTGGACAGTATTAGAGTGTTCTGGCTTAAACTATGGTCTGTTTTTCTTTCTTTCTTTTTCTTTTTTTAGCCCCCTGAGACTAACCTAATTGATTCAAAAGACAAAAGACCAAGGACATTACAAGAGAAACAGGAATCGAATACTAGCAATTCACATGCATATGGAATTACTTATTTTATCATCAAAAAATGTTCACCCAGCAAATGGCCAAAGTGATTCTTTTACCATCTGATTGTTCAGTTACTATAAAGGCTCTTGTACCGCATTCCTCGCCTAGAAAAAGGACATAGTAAATTAGATATATAGAAAGCTCTTTTACATTGGCCAAACAGCAGTTACAATTGGATGAAGAACAAGTTTTGCTGCTGAGAAACTTAGGAAAAATTTACAGACACCCAATTTCACATGATCATTGATTCTTTTTCTCTGGAAATAAGGTCGAATTTCATGGATGATGAACACCAATAAGAGTGAAAGTTCTTTAAGAAATTGCTTTCTAGCTAAATCTAGCTCCACCTTACAACCCTTCCTCTTTTCTTATTCAAGCCACCTCAATTCCTCCTTACACATGTACAGACAGACCTTACTGGCAACCAGACCTCCTTTTTCAGGATGTCCTTGGACGATAAGTGGGAAAGGCTAACATTTGTGCAAGTTGCTCATCATGTTGATACAACTGAATCTGTGAGTTCAAGGACTCAACATGCCACAATTCAAAGAGCTGTATCGTCAACCATATGTATTTTTTAAAGAAATAAATATTACTGACAGCCAGCACATGCTTTATTAAACTGATAAGACACAGCACAGCATTGTCATTTCTCAGGATTGGTACACCTGGCTGTACCTCAAACTCCATCTACTTATAGACAATAGTGTTAGCTGTAACATTCAGTAAGATTCATCATCCAGTAAAATCACCCTTGTCAACTGCTGAGCCACAGACAGCTGCTCCCTGGCAGTACAGACCACATTTGTTGATCCCATGAATAAAGATGAAAGTCTAAGTAAAACCTCTTAAACGCAGTCCAGGCAAAGGAGAGTCCTTCAGAACACCATTCAGGAAAATGCATGTGCCTGAAACCATTTGGTTTCCCAGCTTGTAGGACAAGGCACACTGTTTTCCAGGGATCTTGCTAGACAGATGGATCAGGATGGTCAAGATGCAAGCCCAATGTACACTCCTCCTCATCGCCCACCACCAAAACAAGTGTACCTCCTTTATTCTGGGAGCAGGGCAGATGGATTTAGACAAGAGGGAATACTGACGGAAAGAGAAAAAGAGGTAGGATGTTTCTCCTTCCTTTTTGTTATGGGAGTAAGCTAAGAAAACAATTGAAAGTAAACACTGTTTCCTTTTTGCCATAGGCACTTTCCAAATAACATTTTTAGGAATTATAATAATAACAACTAATATTTTTTAGCATTTATCATGCATTAGGCACTTTTCTAAATATTTTACATGAATTAACTAATGTAATCCACACAACAATGCTATTATTATTTATCATCCCCATATTTCTGAAGAGAAAACTGAGGCTAAAAGAAGTTAAGAAAATTTTACAGATAATAAGTGGCAGGGTCAAGTTTAAACTTAGCCATTCTTGGATCATGCCCTGCGTTATTAACCATTGTTCTATGCCAACATCTCTCAATAAGAACTTGATATTCATTATCTTATTAAACCTCAACAATTCTGTAAAGTGAATACTATTGTTTTTCTATTTTACAGATATGGCTGTGGATACTTAGAGAGGCTAAATAACTTACACAAATGAGCACCATTTGTATACTTCTGGAGGTAGGGTTCAAACCCACGCAAGTTGACCAGAGACAGGTACCTTAATATTGCAATATGTGTAAGGTATCAAATCAACTCAGGTTGATTAGATGGAAAATAATTCCCAATGCTAGGAGTCACTTGAAGTCTAAGAGGGTCCTTGGCTTTAGGCAAGAAAGAATTCAGGAGTGAGCTAACAGTATAAAGTAAAAGTGAGTCTTATTCGAAAATATAGAAAGTCTACTTCATAGACAGAGTAGAGGCTAGTGCTCCCTGAGGAGGAGAAATGGCCATGGTTCCTTTAGTCTCTCTATGTAAACAGCAGCTTAATTATAGACTAAACAAGAATAGGAATATTCATATTATTTCTTGAAAAGGGGTGGTGGTTTTCTGGAATTAGGATGACACCTTCTTTTTGACTAAATATGGTCAAGCAGGAAGTGTCATGGCATCAGGTGCATGATGGGAGTGCGAGGTTTCCTTAGAAACCTTTATGATAATTTTATGGTAATAAGGGTATAATGAAACTATAAGGTCAAGAAGTGGTCGATATCTCTGCCATTGTGGTCCTAACTAGTTGGAACTTGTCCTGCCTCCATCTCGTTTTGATCATGGTAGCTCAAGCAAAGTTTCAAGACTTCCTCAGTTAGGCAATGCCTGCGCAATTAAGCAATGCCTGAAGCAATGACTAAAACAATAGTAATTCCTGCCAGTTCCTTGTCCCGCCTTGGCATCCTCATCTCCACCTCTGTCCTTTTGGGCACCAGGGTCATGCATTGATTGTGTCACCAGCATTTTTACCATTCCTAGACTAGAGGTCATGGCAGGCTACATTTAAAAATCATGAAATCATTATTCTTTAGGACTGATGATAATACTGCCGACAGTATTTTTACTTATGTTTGACATTGTGACAAAAGAGACTTATGCAAACAAATACATTTTCAAACATCAGGGTATACTTCAAAATACTGTTAAATACTTAGGCCTTCAATATGTCTAGGTGCATTTAGAAGGCAAGCTGCCTTTTGTTCAGCATAGATTTTATCTAAAGGAGCAAAAGTTAGAATACATTTTCCCTGGAGTCTATAAAAATCATAAAGCTTGCAATAGAACATCATAAATTTACTCAGGCCTTTTCAGATATTGAACCAAATATATCAAATATAAAATATGTACACATTTCTTTAGCCTGCACATGTTTATTATATCTGGTCCCTGTGGGATTTCTCTTCTCATTATATAATGGCTGTAAATGCTTTGAGAGGCAGTAAGAGAAGAAACATTCCTTCAATATCTCCAAATGATAAAAGATAGACATCTTTTGTTTGATGGGAAGTATAGTCAAAATAACCATTTAAAGTGGACATAAAAAGAAAGCATAGAGCAAAATATAATTGAATAAAACCAGATCCTGAGTCTCTTTGGCAGAGAGAGTCCAGACATAGCACAGATGGATCCAGAAAGAGGCCAGCACCATTAGACTTTCAAAATTAGGGACACACTCTTTGATAGGAAGTGGAGGGAGAAAAGCCTTCTTGGCTGTTGTCCACTTTGGAAGTTTTTATCAGACAATGAGAGGAGTTTCCTTTTGATAATAACCTCTTGCATGGATTTAATACCTTTAATTTTGGATTCCCTCTGTTTTCTCTTGCCAGCTACTAATACTTATAACAGTTCTCAGATTCCTAATGTATATGTACATGCAACTACAAGCGTTGTGTATGGGGCTTGAGCATTTCACTACATTATAAGATATTTTTATCATTATTAACTCCTGAAAATTCAAGTTAGCCTTTTATGTTGATGTGAATTACATCAAACAGCAATTTTTGTTTAGAAAATTTTCAGGTTTGTGAAATGGTCATGATGAGACAAAGGGAATCCCTACTTTCATGGTTTCTAGTGATATTCTGGCAGAAGACAGATGGATTCCAGATGTTTCTTTGGGTTAAAGGATGAGAACATGAACCATTGCCCTGAAAAACTAGAGGAACCTGACCCAAGAGGCATCATAGAGTAGTGCAGAGAATATTAAATGGAGAATCAGAAATTATGCATTTTCACCCCTGACTGCCACAGACCTAAGTTGCTTAACTCTCCTGGATTTCAGCTATAAAACTAAGACTGGGGAATCTTTACAGGTCTGTTACAGCTCAAAAAGTCTAAGCTATAAATTCATTGTTAATATTAGTCATTATTATTCTTTCTGCTTATTATACCCCACATTGGAACATAAAACATTTGAGGTCATGGCTAAACCACATAATCCACAACTGGTTACAATAAGTAGATAAGTGGGTCAAAGGAATAGTAAAGTAGTTAATTAAGATAAAGATTAGTGCCACTTCACTGATATCAATATTGAAGTGGTCTGAAGTATTGTCTACAGATAGCAAAATGTTTTATTCAGAAAAAGTTTTAGGTCCGCCTGAGCTTTTATGCCCATGAGTAGCTATGGTCCCAAAGTCCAATTCTATAGAGCACAACCCACCAATTTATTCTGGAGGATTTTCAAATGAAACGTTGCCAATTGCCTGTGGTAGTATAAAATAGTTTCAGTGAAATATACACAGGTTAACTAATTAAAACCAATTTAGCCTCTCTATAAAAATCAAGTACAGATTGATGAGAAAAATGCAAACCTAGGTAATAGAATGATTTGATTTTACATGGAGAATTGAGATATATTGCCAATTAAATATTGAAGGAAATCTGTCAAAAATGATTATTTTGACTTTAGAATATTTGACTTTTACTCATTTTCTTTAATGAAAATTACATGGAAACTCTTTGTGGCTTTACTTACTCTTAGCTACCTGGGAGGGTCATTGTCTTCAAATCCCTAAAGTACAAGACAAAGAGAAGATGGCCAAAACCACACCCCTATTTTACATATTTAAAAGCTGATAAACAGTCTACACATTAATAACAAAGAATCTAGAGTGAATTCATGCTTAGTTTCTGTCCATAAAGTCAAAGATTGAGTAGGTATCAGTAAGAGTTGCCAATCTGTTGCCTCTGAGTTTCTCAAAAGAAGATACAATGTGTAATAATCATCAGCTGTGGAAGAGCCCACCTGCTGCTTGTGTAGAGCATTGGCTAAGACTTACAATTTGTCAGGAGGACAAAAAAAGAAACTGACATGAAATGTAACAAGCCAATAGATTCATAACTTATTAAGACTGCAGGATTTTCTTCTTTTAGGAAAGTGATTGTCTCTACGTTGGGCCCCTCCAGGGGAGGGGTGGGGGCCACACCCATAGAGTTAACCGAGGGAAATGAAGAGTCAATGATCAGGACACATGAAAAATAATCAACCTAATGAAATTCTAGGAGCAGAAAGATAGGCATTCTAGAAAACTCTGTCATTTATTTCCCGAGAAAAACAGCCTTTTTAAATGCTAACCGGGATTGCCACTTCTATGATTATACTGATTGTTCACCAAATTCATACCAAGGAAAACTACATCCTAGAATCCAACCTCTTTCTATTTCTAATTGCCCAACTCATGTCTTACTATCAGGAGTATTATATTTGAATTTTATAAGGGTGTAAATACCTGAGAGTACACTTTAAATGAAATAAACACCTACGCGACTAGTTCCAAATTCCATCTACCACATTACTCCTTCAATCCAGTCAGGAGTTATTTTAGCTTCTTGGTGATCTTCCTCAAACAAAGGAATAGGAAGGTGAGTCCCACAGTCAACAGAGCTCATAGTATATGTGCTAGTTTTAGTTTGCCAACTCTCTCCACATTTTTTCTTTCCTTCTATAGTCACCAACAGCATATTGATGGGGAAATATATTGAGACATCAATAATAGAATTATAAAAAGTTCCCAGTCTTAGAAGGTCACTAATGGTATTTCAAAAATTCCTATTCTATTCCATTTTCTAAACATTTTAAATCTTACCAATCCAGACTAAGGAACAAAAAAGTATGACATATCCCTCCCGAGAATTAGTGAAGGGACCACTGTTGTGTTTTATGTAGTCTCAAATAACCACCCTAAGTGGTTAAGTAAGTGTAAGTAAGCAAAGAGGATAACCAAAATAATACATTGGTCCTGCAGGAAGTGACTCACAGAAAATTACTAGCAAATTTGTTTTATAGGCTACCATTTAGGACTTTTGTAAAGGATATTTCATATATAATCACGTTTAATTCTTGTGGCAAATACTTTATAAACTCATTTTACAGATGAGGAAACTGAGGGAAGAATGTTTAATTTAGTACACATAGTCCATGTCTCCTCTAGTCTCTGCAATAAGAAAGCATTTCTTGATAATTATTTCATTAAAAGTTAATGTTAAAGCTTTTACTATCTTAGCAGTTTATAGTTTGTAAAAATCTTCAAGTAATTAAATTTAAACAAGGTAGACTGAAATATAGACATTGAAAAAAATATTTAAGTTAAATCACATGTGTTCTATCTTTTGAATAGTAAATAGTATTGGTTTTCTGTTGGTTGAAATGCTTACCTGCTAAAATACGATTGTAATAATTTTACAAAAAATTTCCAAGTACAATGTAGCCAAGAACTGGTTTTATATTTCCTATGGTACAGCTTGATCTCTGATTTCGTAATTTATCTTCATTTTCATAAGCAATATTTTCCTTGAACTTGTTCTCAAAGGAAATTGCAATTAATATATATGAGTTTTCAATGAGTTGATATTCATCCAAATCTGATGTCTCAGAGACAATTGCTTTGCATTAAAAATGTTTGGGTATATCAACTGTTTGCCTTTTAGCAACTGTTTGGCAAAACTCTCACATTCCAAGTCTCCACAGAGCAGTCTCAGGAGATGAACATGTCTTGCACATGATTTGTCTTTAGGGATATGAGAGCCCAACTTTTAACAGGCAAAAACCTAACTGAGGGATGATGTCTTTAAAGTGTGTGTCAGAAGACCCTTTGAGAAAAGAAAAATGAAACAGATAAAAATCTCTCATACATCTGGAAAAGGATATACCCTACTGGACTTTCCATATGGTAAGTGAAAGAACAAATTACATTATTGATTAACATATTTCATAGATGGATTTTATCCTACTCAGTACTTCTAAAGAAGGTTATTATTAAATAGTTCTATATCAAATAGCTGGAAGTATCACAAACTGCACATGCCAATTGATCACAGATGCCACTTTTAGGGTATACTTGTAGAAAACAAAGATAACCACATGGATTTCATGTACCTTTCTTCAAAAAGCACTCAGCCTTTTGTCAGCTACCAGAGAGGGAATCAACAGAGGTATATTTGATAATATTACAAACTTTCTCCACTAGAAAAGTTGCCATCACTTCTACACTACAATTCTGAAAATATTAAATCACAAAATACCAATCTTTAAACAAAGCCTTTTGCTTCCAAATCTTCTCAGTGATTCAGTCTCAAGTACACATGGTTTTGTCTCAGAGACCTCCAGTTGCTTAAGCCCTCTCATTTCTCCCAGTTTATTGCCCACTCCATCCCCTAATGGCCTTAATGGCACAATCATTCTATGACTTTCCTCCTTTTATGGCCAGGACACACGGCCCTCTATCTCTTCTCCTCACTTCCCCTGCAAACCCTCAATGATAGGTCAGCTTACTCATCTGCCTTCATTTTGTTGTTGTTGTTGTTTTATCTTAGAGTTGCTGGCTATGCTGAGAAGTTACCTCCATCAACGACTGTCCTTTGGAACCCCAAACCCAACAATATATAAAAACTATACTTCTCATCTTTCTCCTGACACCTGTATGTTCTCCTGTGCCCCCATCCCATGTCAATGAATGGGACACTGCCCGACCAGTTTACTTCCCCTTGTCCACCACACCTGCTTATTCACTGAGTCATGTTGATTCCTTCTTTTTAATATTTTCCCAATCCCCTTCTTTCTCACCATCCCTACTGCCATTGCTTTAGGATAGTCAATCATTATTTCATGTTTGGATTACTGCAAACATGTCCTACCTAGATACCCTTCCTCTAATTCTACCCTCTTCAACTCTATTCTTCTTACTGATATATAGCCATTTTAAAAAAATCTAATTTATTATGTTATTCCTCTTTTTAATCTCTCCATTAACTTTCTACCACAGTGTAGAAACATGCCCCTCAATGTGCCTATCAAGTCTTTTGTGACTTGTTCCCTGCCTGCCATTCTAGACCTGCATTCTACTGAATTATTGCAGTTCTCTAAATGTATAATGATTTTTTTGCTCTCTCATATTTTCTTCCCATGCTTGAATTGCCTTTATCAACCTTCGTCATCCATAAATCTATGATATTTCATCTAAGACTCAGCTCAGACGCTACTCCATCCTGAATCCTAACTTATTCCTCTTGCTTTACACTGGGGTTCATATTTCTCCTGGGTGCTTCCTTAGTATCGCAGCATAATATCATCCTGTATCAACATTATTTGTCCATCTTATCTGCCAGATTATATGCTTTTTAAAAGAAAGGGCAATGTTCAATCCTTATATCCCCAGAATCTACCCAAGAGTATGCCACATTCTCAGAAATGTTTATTGAACAAATAAAGGAAGAATTTATTAAAAGTGAGCACATGAAAGGATGAATGCTCTCAAAGGACTCATATAGGTTTTTCTCTAGGGAAAAAGCAAGGGATAAAAATAAACATAGAACAAGATTTAGTTAAGATTAGTAGGCTAACTGGTAGGGATATAAAGGCAAGTTATAGTAATGTTCAAGAACACAGGACTCCCAGTGGATCTCTGAAACTACAGATAGTACTGAGCCCGATATATTGCTATGCATGAATTTTTTTTTCTTCACAATTTCACAAATAGAAGATTCCTTCTTACCATAGATTTTGGCAACCTCAGCATGCAATTTTTTTTTTCTTTCCTTATTAAGTGGAGCACTTTCCCCTTTCCACTTAAAGGAATACTTTACAGCTTCTCTTTGGTATATTCAAATTGCCAGCATCACTACTCTTGTACTTTGGGGACATTATTAAGTAAAATAAGTGTTACTTGAACAAAAGTACTGTGATGTTATGACAGTCAAACCGAAACAGCTACCTAGTGACTAAGGGTGGGTAGTGTCTACAACGGGGATCCACTGGACAAAGGAGTGATTCATATCCTGGGCTGGATGTTGCAGGGCAGCACATGATTTCATCACTCTCCTCAGAATGGCATGCAATTGAAAACTTATGAATTATTTATTTCTGGAATTTTCCATTTAATATTTTTGGAATGCATTTGGCCTCAGCTAACTGAAACTGCGGAAAGCGCAACTGCAGATGGGGGGACTATTGCATAAGCTTGGAATCCAGATTCTTGGGGTTCAAATCCTATCTCTCTCGGGTCTTATTTTCCCTTTCTGGTAAGTGAGACCAAGAATGGTAGCTATCTCTTGGTTCTTGGGAAAGTTAAATGAGGTCATATATGTAATATGCCTAGACTGTGCCTGGCACATACTAAGTTCTCCATCAAAGTTGGATGTTATTTTGTATTTCTTCTCAACTGCCCTGTTTTTTTCCTGGAGATAACAAGAGACTCTTGCAGGATTTGTCTAAAGTCCAAAAAAATGCTTTTTTCCCCAGATGACATTTTGTAGATTACTTCAGAGAAATGTTCTGTAAGAGGCAAAAAGAACAAGCTGCAGTTATGTTTGATTGTTCAGTTGGTGGGTGAGCCCCTTGTGCTAATTAAAAGCATGAGTCATCCCTACACTACTAATGGGAAGTGCTTTATGACAAAAATGTGCATAGAAACAATAGTCAGGGACCTGGCTTCTGATCCCAGCCATGTCACCAACAAGTTGTGTGAGTTGAGTCGAATTGCTTAAATTTGGTGTTCTCTACTTTTCTATGAAATGCTAATTAGTTTCTGTATTTGCTTCAAGGAAAATAATTGATGTGAAATAACTATTGAGATACAAGGGCGTTATCATCTCAGGCACTTGATTATAAGATAGCAGTTCTATCCAGCTTTGTATAACATCTTTCTTTCTGTTTTCACTTAAAATTTTAAAGAAATCCCTAAGTATATCTCATTAGTGTCATCTCTCTGCCTGCCTATGGTTGCTGTCTTAATGGTTACAAAGAACGTGGAACAATTCTACATGGCTGGTGTGGGCAGGGTCTAGAGCAAATTACAGTTAGTCTCTCAGTGTGCATTGTGAACTATTAAGTGCTAACCTCATTGATAGGTGTAGAGAATATGATGATAAATAAGATAGGACCTTGGGGAGCTCACATTTATTGAGAAAGCCCTGATCGCTGATCTATGAGTTTTAAAAATAATGCATCTTCGAAGAGGTTAATTTTTCTTATTTCAGCAAAACAAAAACTATTAGTAAATCTGTTATGAAATTGTACCCAGCAGAATTCAAGCCTGTTAGCATATTTTAATTCATTTCTTCATATATCAAAATTGTGATTCCTAGTTATGAAATATATTGTCAGTGCAGGAAATCCATTGTCTCTAAAACAGTGCACCCCCAGATATTTGGGACATAGGTCTGATAAACTAAATGCTCTGAATTGAAGCTAGTCAGAATCAATACTAATCTGATGAGATTAGCTACCTGCACCAGTCAGTTGTGGCCACGGAAGCTTGTAAACCTACTTTCGGGGAGCGAAAGATATTTCACATGTGGCTTATCAAGAGGCCAGGTGTTTCCAAATTCAATCAAGATGGACAGTATCTTCCTGGAAAACATTACTGTATTCATATAGAAAACTATCATCTTTGTAATTATAGTGGAAAGAGTTTGAGGTAAATTGCAAAATCATAGAAAGATGATGATTTGGATGAAATACAGAAAAAGGAACACAGAAGATTTTGTGTGCTTTTTCAGGACTGCCCAAGGTAGCAGTGTCCTGATGCTCATAAACACCACGGCTGATGGCAATATGGTCACCAATAGGGAGACAGTGTGTACAGCTAGCTAACATAAATATTCTTGGCATGTTTTTCACTGTAAATTAATGAATGCACTGGATGATTTTTTTATAGTACTAGTTTATAGTCTTTTAGAACGATTTTCATAACCTGACTTTCTGGCTGTCTGACATTGGGCGAGGTTGGTGAATCTCTCAAATGCTCAGTTTCCTCATCTAGAAAGCAGAGATAAAATCCCTGCCTTGGTGTTGTTTTGGAAATTAAATTAGTACTATATCAAAAGCATTTTCCACAGTGACTGGCGTATGAGCAGTACTCAATGAATAGTAAGTGTCATTATGAATATTGTCGTAACTTTGGGTAATTCCCAGAAATCTCTCCAGCCATGGATGACCCCTTTTTTTTGGTATAGCATCAGGCAAATAAACAAATTGTGTGTGCTTGTGTGTGTGTGTGACATCATGCAAATAAACCAGTATGTCTATGTGATATCACCCCAATTAGCAAGACTTTGTTTAGAAATGGTGCCATTGACAATTATTTCTGATTGATTTGTGTAAACAATATTGCTTGGTGAAATAAATGATTTAACTATGAGTCTGTGTTGTTCTGTAGAGTCCAGGACTCCCTGGTGTTGTACACATCATGGGAACTCAATAAAATATAAACTCTCCCTGATTTATTGCTCGGTCAGCCTCCTGGATCACTGGTCAAAGAAAATAAAAATATTGGTTTATTCCCTCATGCTCAGAATTTCCACCCTGGATCTTTCACTGAAAACTAGACTTTTATGAATGTTGACAAAGAATATATTTTTGTAAATGAGGCAAGGTACAGTTTATCCTTTATAGGACATCTGTTGATTGTCACTAAGCCTGGGTCTTTTACATCCTTGCCAGGTGAGTAATGAATTAACTATAGAAAATAGTCATTAAGGGACTCCATAGAACACTAAGTAAGAGTACAAGCTCTGGAGGAAGCTTGCAGGGAGTTGGCATCTCCATTTCATAACTCTGTGATCTTAAGCAAGATACTTTAGTTTACTGTGAAATGAGGATGATAACAGTTGGCACCTAATAGAGAAGAGAAAAATATCTCCAAGAAGAGGAATAACAGAAATTTATTTCTTACAGTTCTAGAGGCTGAGAAATCCAAGATCAAGAGAGAGTATGTCAGATGAAGAATTTTAAATAAGGTGGTCAGGGAAAACTTTGACAAGCAGATGATTAAAGATCTAAAAAAGGATGAAGAGTGCAGAAGAAGTATATGAGAAAAGACAGTAGCAGGAAGAAGGAACAGGTGCAAGGGCCAGAGAGAGAATATGCCCAGTATGACAGAGAAACAGAGTGAGCAGTCTGAGATGAATTCTTGGAGAAGTGTATGAGGCCATTGTAGTGACTTTGAGTGAGGAAGGCATTGGAGGGTGTGGAGGATTGAATTATGTCTCCCAAAAAGCCATGTTAAAGTCCTAACACCCAGTGCCTTTGAACATGGCCTTATTTAAAAAGAGGGTCTTTGCAGATGTAATTAAGTACAGAAGAGGTCACACTGGGCTGGGCTGCGCCCTAATCCCATGACTGCTGTCCTATGAGAAGAGGGAAATTTGGACACAGACATACAGAGACGGGAACAGAGACTGTACTGGAGATGGGGCAGAGGTTGGAGTGATGCAGCTTCAAGCCAAGGAATCCCCAGGATTGCCACCAGAAGCTAGGAGGAGGCAAAGAAGGATCCTCCCCGAGTGCCTTCAGATAAAGCATGACTCTGCTGACACCTTGATTTCAGACTCTGAAGCTCCAGAACTGTGAGCCAATAAATTTCTGCTGTTTTAAGCCACTCAATTTGTTATGGCTGCCCTAGGGAACTAATACAGAGGGTTTAGAACAGACAAGCTTGCTTTGGTGGCTGGGTCAAGAATAGACTACAGGGGAGAAAGACCAGAAGCAGCTAAGTCATTTAGGAGCTATTGCAACAAATGAAGCCAAAGATTACATTGCCTTGGAGCATAGTAGTGGCAGTTGTAATAGTGGAAAATAGTTGGATTCTGGATATTGTCGAAAGGTAGAATAAATAGCTTTACTAACGGATTGGATATGGGATGTGAAAATGAAGGCGGTATCCAGGAAGACTCTAAGTCTAGAAGAATGGAGTTGACTTAACTGAGATGGAGAAGACTCTGAGTGGTGCAGGATTGGTGTAAAGCTCAAAAGACTAGTTTGGGGCATGTTAAGTTTGAGTCGTCAATTAGAGATCCAAGTGGAAGTGCTGAGTAGGCAATCAAATACAAGAATCTGGAGTTCAGGATAGTGGCTGGATTGGAGGCATGTTTTAATTTGGGCTGTTACAACAAAATACCTTAGAGAGTGGGTAGCTTATAAATAACAGAAATTTATTTCGCACAGTTCTAGAAGCTGAGAAATCCAAGATCAAGGCACTGACAGACTCTGTGTCTGGTGAGCCCATTCCCTGGCTTGTAGATACCTTCTCCTCACTGAGTCCTCACTAAGCAGAAGGGACAAGACAGCTCTCTCTGGGACTTCTCTAAGCTCCCTAATCCCCTTCAGGGATGCCCTCACAACTTAATCGCTTCCCAAAGGCCCTATCTCCAAATACTATGGAATTGGTGGTTAGCTTTCTACGCATACATTTTTAGGGGGGAACACAAACATTCAGACCATACCAAGGTACAAATTGGAGGATCGTCAGCTTATAGTTTATAAAGAATGTCATGAAACTAAGTTAGTTCACTAACAGAATGACTGTAGAGGAGAAAATGATATTTAGATATTTCTTTACTTTTTATCCACATTTCTTTCTTAATTGTCATAACAATCTTGTGAGGTGCAGATTAGTTTTAACACCCAGAACCCTTATTCCTGAATTTTCCCATAGCTGGTTTCTTCTCATCTCTTATTGTCTTGGCCTGATTTCCACCTCCTTACAGATACCTTCCCAACCAACTTATATAAAATAGGTTACTTCCTCTTTCAACCATGATATTTCCCACCCAAAAAACTTTTCTCTTATGATACTCATCACCACAGTTTTTTATTTCACTGTTTTCTTAATTATTGTATATCTCTTCTTTTAGCCTATAAGTCATGAAGGTTTGCCCCATCTCCTTTTTTCCAAACAAGTACTTAGCATCCTATAGGCACGCAAACAAATATATGTTGAAAGAAGAAATGGATTTCAATTTACAGATAAGAAAACTCTTAGTTGTCGATAGCGCAGCCTAGAGTTTTTTGTCTATTTAGAGTCAAAAGTCCTCTAAGCTGTCCATGCCAGATGGTAGTTGTTCTGGTTACCTATTGCTGCATAATAAATCACTCAAGACTTGTTGGTTTAAAACAAAATTTTGTTATTGTCTCTCATGTTTCTGTGGTTTGTCTAGGTTCTGATGGTCACAGCTCATTTGGAATCTCACATGTGTTTGCAGTCAGATGGTGACCGAGGCTGGAGTCAGTCGTATGAAATCTCAATTCGTCTGGACATCCAAGAAGGCTTTTTCATTCAAATGTCTGTTGCCTGGGACAGGATGGCTGGAACATCTCAGGCTAGGTCTTTCTCTCTTTCCATGTGGGCTCTCAGATGACTACAGCATGGAAATCTTAGGGTAGTTAGTCTCCTCACATGGCAAGTGTCTTCTCTCAAGCAAGTTCCCACTGTGAACTAGCTACCACAGTGATGTTCTCATTAAGAGTCTGAAATGGTCAGCTTCTCCTTTCCTTCTAGCTTTCCCATTTCCATCCAAGTCAAACACATACATACTTCAGGTCAGATATGCTTTAATTCTTCTGTTTTCATAAAAGCTAGTACTGTTTCCAGGTACTGGAAGCATAGAATCTTAGAGTTCCTAGAGCTAGAATCCCAAAGCTCACCTAGACCAACCCTATGTTTTTTAAGCAATCTCGAGGAATAAATACAGCAAATCGAGTGCTATTTTTACATTGACTTTTATTAGAAATCTGGAGAGAAATTTAGTTGAAAAATACTTGACCATAAAAGTGAATAAAATTATTATAGAGAATGTGAAAACATAAGGCATAAGAGATATATATATATTTATATATATATGGAAAATATGACTTCTTACTAAACATTAACAGTAGCATAAAAATTATAATATTTAAATAATCTAATCCTCCTAATAAGCCTTACTTATTTTACTCATCGTAACAATCTTTATAGGCATAGAAACTTGACTGTTTCTCACTGACTTTAAACTAACTTAAATCTAACTTTACATTTTAGTTTGTCATTTTAATCTTTGCAAACTTTTCTTATCATTTGATCCCTCTAGCCTCTTATCTGTTAGCTTCATTTAGTGTGAACTTGACGTTGATCACAGAATTCCAGGATAGGAGAAAGCAATAGCACAAAATAATAGCCAGTAACCAGAATGCCCACATCTGGTTAACAACAATGACCCAATTGCAAGTTGACTAAGGAACATAATGTCATGGATACCAAGATACTCCATTGCCTGGCAAGGGTAAGTTGCATTCCATGTACAAAATTAGTAGGTTATTATTTTGAGAACACTATTTTCAAACTACATATACATTTTATAGATGATGAGAACATCTTCAGTGTCATTAGGATTCTAAAATGGTAGCTGCAAAAGTGTTGATTATTTTCATATCATAGCTGATTGCTGTACTGTAGGTGAACATGTATCATACAGAGTAGAGAGTACCACTGGTGGAATGGCAGACCCTGATAGGCCCTGTCAGCCACTCTCCCTTTTCCTCTACTAAGACAATTCTGGTTTTGTTCAGGGTTGCAAAATGCACAGATACAAATACTTAATCTCCCAGCCTTCCTTATAGTTAGAGTTGGCCATATGACACAGTTCTAGCAAATGATATTTTGGTAGAAATACTTTCCTGAGGTTTCTGCATTAAAGGTCACATTCTTGTTAGGAGAAAGTTCCTCTCCTTATCCCCTTTCCTCCTTATGCCTGGCTGGAATGTGATCAAGAGATCTGGAAGTACAGCATCCATCATACAACTATGAGGTACATCTATACTTTTTTGCAATCTAAGGCAAATAAGCCTCTTTTTCTTTAAGCCTCTCAACTATTGGGTTTCTAATATTTGAAATTGTATATATTTCTCATTTATGCAGATGGCAAAGCTATAGAGATAAGTGTGTTCATAACTTGAGTCACTAATTCCAGGCAAATGAGACCCCTTTGAAAACCAAAGTGATGCACAAATTCCAACGTAGTCTGCCATCATGCTCACTCTCTGCTACAGTAGCCTCTAACTTGTCTCCCTGCTTTTAATCTTTGCTCCCTAACATCCAATCTCTACACAACAACAGAACAATCTTTTTAAGATGAATCATGTCATATCACTTCTCTACTTAAAATCTTAGTGCCTTTCTGTAGCAATTAGAAAAAATAAAATCGCAAAATTCCTGGAAAGCCTACGAGGCTTGTCTCTCAGTTGCTCTTTTCCTCTTTATCTGACTCCTCCTGCCTCCCCGACCTTATGTCACATGAAAGACTAGCATGGAAGGCCAAGCAGGCTGTGCATGGCACGTTGCCATGGGCTGCCACATTAGTTCAGGAAAATAGGAATAGCCATTTCTAGCTGACTTCTAATACCTCCAATCTTTCTGAGGGTATAAATTATCATTTCTGTTTTTCTTTTGAGCACAAGAGAAAAATGTGGTAAATAGTCACTGCCTAATTCTATAGAGTGGTTTATATTACTGTAGTCATTATTTTGATCTATTGCTTTATTTATATTTCATGTGTGATCAAGTGCTGGGGTGCAATATTAAAATTAGATGAAACAAATGTATAAATGATCCAACTGAAGAAGACGTACAGAGCACTGGACAATTTTGCCCTTTGCAGTAACTCCTCATATCCTTCCCAAGGTACATGGCACACATACTTGTTCCTTTGTAAGGAGGTTGTCCTTTCCATTCAGGAATCTAATTTAATTACTTACTGAAGCCATTTTAATCCTTGAGAAAAGTAGTTTGAAATTGCTATATCCTTTATGTTTCTGTAGTTAATACACCAAGCATCGACTGAAACAATCCTCTCTTTGGCAGCCCAATGAGAGTTGAAACAAACATCTGTTTCCTGCCCAATTGACTCTTTACAGAAACCAGGTAGTTTCTGTAATTTGCCAAAGTCAGACATCCTAATCCAAATTTGTTGAAACCATTTGCATTTCATAACTGTTCTTTCTTACCCAGAATTTTCATGGCAAAATAAATCCATATCAAGCAAGGGAACAGTTATTTTACAGTTTTCCCTATGATTGCAAACCAAATTTTCTAAAAATCTGCTCTCAGGACCAGAAATTCCATTTGTTATGGTCAAATACACCAAGCTGGAAGGAGTAAGGAGAGCAGGAAAGCTCTGTGATGTGACTGGTTTCAAATTGTCCAGAGCAAAGATTAAAATTGATCAAAATTTTCCACTTCCTCCTTTCTTCTTCTAGCCTGTTTGAAGAAACTTTTTCATGGTCTCTGTTAATAGAAAAGCCTGGTCTTCCTCCATTCTAAGGTTTGATTTCCAGATGTACTCAGTAGTGGTTTAACAAGAACATATGTTTTCATCATGAGTTCAGTTCCTAGGGTCTTGCTACCCTGAAATGCAAAGTTGCAGGGTAATTATCTCTGGCCAGTGGATTTTTAAAAGAGATTATCCTACCCCATTTTCATCTTTCTTGTCATCCTCTGTTAATCAAACACCCTTCATGTAAAGAAACCACATGCATTACGTATGCATATGCATTTGTGTTATGATTTGCACTTGCTTATATGAGTCTTCCAAACAAGGAAAAAATGTAGAGATTGAACATAAATGATTTTGAAAGAAGGACAATTCATTTTATTCACTCAGGGCTGAGAACTGCTTATTTGGTTACATCATTATAGGACTAAATTTTTAGTAATGAATATTCATGTAAATTGGAGTGCTGTTAGAAAGAGAGGACTGTTAGTAATAATTAATCACAGCTCATCTCCAAGGACCAGACCACTTGGGTGGCATTTGAGGGTCACTAAAAATGTCTCCCTCTCCTTTCTGACCACTGTACAATCACCTGGGGAGTAGTTTTATCTTCCTTCTGCATATCCAGAATCAGTGTGTTATTTGACAGTTATTTACTCAGTACTTACTGTGTGTCTTTAATTGTAGTATTAGTATAATAATATGCTAAGCAGCCCATATACAGTATCGGCCACTTCTTGTGAGACAGTTTGTGTCCTCTCTTCTTCCTCTAGTTACTGCCACAGAAATAACTTTGTGGCTTCCAATTTCCTTACCAGGTATGACCTGATATCATCTTCTCTGATGTGGGATGTTCCCATAACTGCAAAGTGAAAGGAAAGTCAACACCATGGGGCTACTCTTGGCAAAAGAAGGATGGAGGACGATGTGCTCACCTTGTATCTCTTACAGAGACAACTTTGAGGGCACTTTATAGATTCTTTAGAAGTTATCCATTAGTGGTGACTAACTCAATAAATTATTCTGGTATTGGCTTTCCCTATTTTCCTGTTTCCCTGAGATCACTTCCCAAATATCCGACCTATTCATAAGCTTTCATCTCAGACTCTACTTTCAGAAGAAACTAGGCTAAGGCTTATACATTGTATAACAAGGTATCACTAGGAGGAAGGTTCTGTTATGTCCAGCCTTCCTGTTATTCCATGAGCTATCTGCTATCATTCCAAAGAAGCTATTATCTGTTTAAATTAATCAGAATTGTGCTTTGTTGCTTGCAACACAAACCTATCTCATGTATAGGGCTATATGTACTAACCAAAGCAAATATATATATATATATTTTTTAATTAATAGCTTATTATCCTGATTACTGGTTTAAATTTCATACTTTAGTGTAAGTTCTGTCTGTGTAAAAACAATGTTGTCTGCTGTGTTGTCAGCTTCCATGTGGCTTCTCAGGCTCTTACAACCCAGGCAGTGTGAGGCCAGCCAGGACAAGGCAGTGTTGCCTAGTGGTTAAGGACATGGGCTTCTGAGTTTGACTCCTGACTCTGCTACTTACTAACTTGGGTAAATTACTTAACCTCTCTGTGCCCCACATTTCCCATTTGTGAAGTGGAAGAAGTTATTTTACTTACAGAGTTATTGCAATGATTAGATGAATTAACATATAAACCTTTTTATTACTAAGTCAAAGCTCACCCTTTTTTAAAAAGAATTCTGCTTGATCATGCCTCATGCACCTAATATCTCTTCTAACTGAGGTTTCTTACTTGGATCCCAATACTAACTTTATTCTTTCTGGCTTTTTATTTCTCTGCCTTGTACTCTGTGTTCTCAGCCTTTAGATGGTTAAGTTCAGCATGACAGGGGTTGGCATATATTCATCAAAACTCCACTCTTCTTCCCCTGTAGGCCACACAGTTGGACTGAATTTCTCATGTGTCTAAGCTGTGGTCAATGTGGTCAATGTGGTCAATGTCATGTAGGCAGAAGGGATGCACACCCCCTCCAGGCAGGGCGTCTGAACCCTTCCCATAAGGTCCCCTGAACTCTGTTATTAATCAACCAGCCTTACCCAGAGGATCTAGAGAGGGCTCTTGTATGAGAAGGGGCCTAGATTTCTGAATGACCCTATGGACCTCCACCTGCCAACCAGGAACGTCCACATTGATTTGCATTGAGAAGTAAACTTCTACGGGATTAAGTCTGTAGGGTTTATCTGTCACATCATTGCCTTAGCTGATACACTCCACAGGGTAAAGACCACGTCTGTCTTGTTCTTCAGCACCAAAACAGTGTCTGGCATGTAGTAGACACCTAATATATGTATTACATCAATTAATGAATATATGTATGTACAACTTCCAGCACTTATTTTTGTCTAGTCTTAAAGGAAGATATTCCTTATTTTATTTTATCATAATACATCATGACATTCAAGAGATCATGTAACATAAATATCTTTCTAATGGGCAGATTCTATTCACCAAACCAATGCTTCTGAAATTTTTGCATGCCTATGAACCACCTGAGGTTTGTGAAAATACAAATTCTGGTCCAGTAGGTCTAAGATGAAGCCTGAGAGTTTGTGTTTCTTTTTTCTTTTTTTCTTTTTTTTGTTGAGACAGAGTCTCACTCTGTTGCCCATCTAGAGTACTGTGGTGTCAGCCTAGCTCACAGCAACCTCAAACTTCTGGGCTCAAGCAATCCTCCTGCCTCAGCCTCCCGAGTAGCTGGGACTACAGGCATGCGCCACCATGCCCAGCTCATTTTTTCTATATATTTTTAGTTGGCCAATTAATTTCTTTCTATATTTAGTAGAGACGGGGTCTTGCTCTTGCTCAGGCTGGTTTTGAACTCTTGACCTTGAGCGATCCGCCCACCTTGGCCTCCCAGAGTGTTAGGATTACAGGCGTGAGCCACCGCATCCGGCCGAGAGTTTGTGTTTCTAACTAGCTTCAGGTGGTGCTGACGCCGCTGGTCCTCTGGCCACACTTGGAGCAGCAGGGCTCTGGACAAGTAGTTCTTAAACTGCATCAGAACCACCTGAGGATG
>CAUYPO010037069.1:0-15100 GCA_963574435.1 Cheirogaleus major | reverse complement strand
GCTCACAATGGAATATTACTCAATTCTAAGAAACGACAGTGAATTAGCACCGTTTATGCTATCCTGGATTAAGCTTAAGCCTGTTATCCAAAGTGAGGCAACACAAGACCAGGAAAATAGGCTCCACATCTACTCACCATCAAATTGATTCTGACTGATTAAAACTATGGTGCTCAAATGGTGGTAGTACTCATCAGGGAGTCGGGGGTGGGGACCCACAACCTTGGGATATGGCGAGCATTGTTGGGGGGAAAGGAATACCTCTAACCCTTCTTAGGGAGAGGCAAAGATATACAATGTAACCAAAATGTCAAAAAAAAAATCTTTTATCGGATGGTGGGCAGATGGGGGGAGGGGAAGAGTGTATACTTACATAATGGGTGTGACACGCACCTCCAGGGGGTTGACATGCTTGAAGCTCTAGCACAGCAGGCAGGGGAGGGGGGGAGGGTTGGCAGGGGCAATATATGTAATCCTAACAATATTTGTACCCCCATAATATAATGAAATTTAAAAAAAACAAAATAAAATAAAAATAAAATGAAAACACACACACAAAAAATTTCCCTGATTTGGTTAAAATCACATATTTATATATTTACAAAACTCAGCAAACTTCAAACAGGATATATACAAAGAAAACCATGCCTAGCACATCATAGCCAAACTGCTGGGAGTAACAAATAAAGAGAAAATCTTGAAAGCAGCCAGAGAAAAATGACACGTTACGTACAAGGAGCAGCAATTTAAATTATCGCAGACTCCTCATCAGAGACTGTGGAGACCAGGGGACAGAGGAACTGCACCTGCAAAGTTCTGGGGTGGGGCAGGGCACATAACCATCAAAAGAGAGTTCTATATTCAACTAAAATATCCTTCAAGGATGAAGGCAAAATAAAAACACTTTTAGATGAAAGAAAACAGAGAGTATGTCACCTGAACTCCAAGAAATGCTAAAAGGAAGATTTTCAGGCTAAAGGGAAATAATCTTTCAAAACAAAATAATTTTTTTATTCCTAAAATGATCAGTGATTCAAATACTGTTTAAAAATTGCATTAAGGGAGTTATGAGGTATCAATATTTATCAAAAGGGGATATTAACTTTAAATGATTAACAGCACTCTAAATAGAAGTCATCAAAGTGGACTGAAATGACCAAGTTTAGTAACTATATAGGTGTATGTCCTTCAGAGAGTAGAATGGTATTTATAAACAGTTTTTAGTAACTTAGAAAAAATGACTATGTTGCAAACTTAACTAAAACTTTATCTATGAAGCCCTAAAATATTCAGTCTTTGACTTATTTAATAATTATTCCTCTTCTAGGAATCTACCTTGAAAGGATAGAAAATCACACCAAGAATCATGTACAAAGATGTTCATCATTATATTTTTTCCAGCAAAAACCAAACTTGGGTGTAACCTGTTTCAGTAATAGACTTGTTAAATATACTACAATTCATCTTTACAATTCAGTGTTCCACATGCAATAAAAACAATAGTTTTAAAGGCTATTTAATACCAAAAATACTTTTTATTGCCAAAAAGATAACAATTTTATTTTGTAACATGTATATATATACACTTCCATGAAAAAGAAAACTGTAAACTCTATAGCAAACATTAGTAGTTATCTCTGGATGGTTTGTCATTGGAAATTTAATGTTTTCCTTATCTTTTTTCTAAATTAGTTTTAATAAGACAATTAATTATTGGATGAATCTGGATATACAGTATTATCTTAATAGTTTGATGTGCATAGAAAAAGAGGACTAGAACAAAATTCTCTAACTTGGGAATATACATTGGAACACTCCTTCTTCAACCTGGTAGTTTTATATCCAAATTATAGTCCATGATGCTTCCTTGCTTCTTGGAGAGAGGAAGAAGCTATATAACTTCATAGTTAAGGAAAGATTGTGGAGCCAGAGTGCATGGGTTGGAATCCCAGCTCTGGCACGTTTCCTAGTCACTCTCTCTGTATTGCACCTACAGTATAAAATTTGTAATCAATCCTGACTCCTAGCTTTGTTATAAGGATCAAGTGAATTAATTTTTATAAAGTGCTTAGAGCAATGTCAGGCATTCAGTGTTATTTAATAGTGTTTATTAAATAAAAACTAAGTCGAAAATTATCCTAAGGAAATAATCAGATAAAAATGTTCACTGCAACATTGTTTTAATAAGAAAAAAAAAAAGAAATTGCCAAAAAGAGATTAATTGGAATTGCAGGAGTAGTAAAGAACACAGGCTCAGAAACCAGACTGCCTGGGTTCAAATCCTAGTCCTGCCACTCACTAGCTGGATGACTTCGGACAAGTGACTCAATTCCTCCATGCCTCAGTTTTCTCATCTATAAAATGGGGAAAACAATAATAACTATGACACAGCTGTTTAAGGACTTGTAAAACTTTCAGAACAGAGCCTAGAGTGCAGGAAGCGCTACAGTTAATTGTTTACTCCCATAGGAGGGAGGTTGATATGGTCATGGTGGTGTTAGTACATCTATATATGATAACAGAAGTCTTCCACGTGTTGCTGAGTGAAAAATACAAATTATAAAACAGCAGAGGTGTTGCCTCTGTTTGAGCAGTTTGAACCTTGCACAAACCCAGGTGGACAAATGAGGGCTGTCTACACCAGGAAGGGGGTGTCTTTTTATAATTTGCACGATGGTGCAAAGCAGATGACAGGTGGCTCTATAGAATGGTTGGTAGAATACCGTTAGTGTGAAATTGAATAGATGGACGTATATGTTTTTACAATAAATGCACATCCATGTTAATGTGAATGGTGGGCCTGAGGCATTATTATTCTCTTCTCTGAACCTTTCTATATGTCCCTTCTTTTCTCAATCCCCACCCTTCCACACACATGCCCGTTTGTATAAAAACAATTAAGGGTTTGTAGTGCAACACAAGTCTGACTATTGGCTCGAGAAAATATCTGTAATAGAGTTTTAGGTGTGCAACATCCATTGACATGTATGTGTGTGTGCAAGACTCTTTAGGGAGAGGAAACTGGAACAGGTATGTACAAAAATGTATAATTGCTATTCCTGGACCCAAGTGTTACATGCTATTTTCATAGTTTTCTGTGTTAATGAGAATTTTTTTAAAGTTTTTCAGGTTTTAGCAGACGTGACAAGGAAATCTATTGAGTGGTTGTCTTTTGGTAATCATAGTCTAGAAAATTCTTATTTTCTTTTTTATATTTTTCCATAATGGATGGATATAACTTCATACTCAGAAACTATATATCTAAACCATATATGGCTCATCCATATCCTTAGTTATGGTATAATTAGGATGATAAAACTTATATTTATTAGAACATTTTATAGGTGAAAAGAGGAGTTTTGTATATTCTCTCCCTCTCCCAAACCAACGCAAGCAAGTGAAATGTTTTGTTTCCAGCAGACAATTCCGTATTATCAGTTAGCAAGATGTGTGCCCCTGGCAGTTTCATTGCGATGAGCTTCTGCCATGGTGGAAAGTTTAGGAAACCTCATCTCCAAGTTCCAGTGATGTCATGTTCTCAGCTCTCCCTGGGAGTGCTCAGGAAAGCAGCTGTCTTATTTACAGTTTATTTTTATTCCTCATATTCCCAGCTGTGCTGTGGTCAAACATTTTCAGAACTAGAGTAGAGCCACAAAAAACCAGATACACGCACAAACACACACACGCCCTCCCCGCAAACCGAGGCCAGAGTGGAGTCATACAAACCAGATATTAAATACAGATCAGCCCCTCCAGACTACCAGGCCGAGGAATGACTAGGACGTGTACACCTGCCCACAATCTCCAACGTTTTAAAGTAATGTAATTGGGTATTTCATGGCACATTTTGCATTATTATGGCTCCTTTTGGATGCAACAAATGATTTGCTTCAGTAATATAGAGTCCCAAGTAGTGGCATTATGTGATTAATTAAGTGAGAACATCAACCATTAAATTCGGTTCACTCGGGCTTACATCCATCTTATTTCTTTTTTATCATTTAAATTTTCCTGCCGGTATATATTCACCTGAGACCATTTTTAAGTAATATGTTTATGAGAGTTTCGCTTTTTACTTTTCATCCAATTACTGCTGCATTTAGAGTTCCAGAACTGCAATTTGATTCTCCTTTGTTAAGTGGATTGATTGTTAGGTTATAAGGCATAAGAATACCATCCTCGAATTCCATATTTATAGCAGCTCTCCAAAATATCAAAAGGCTTGTTTAGTGGGCCTCACAGCAATTCTAGTTTATTAGACTTGAACGCTTGATTAAAACTTGCATAGTCATTAAGCAATGGTCTCAATCCGTCTCTCTGCCTATTAAGTTCAGCAATGTATTCGGAGGTTAAAGGAAAACATGGTGGAAAGTTGAGAAACAGCTTGAAAATTCTAGAACAATGCCTTGCGGAGCCATCGGCCCCTTTGAGAATATAATGCCAATTGTGGGCCCTCTCCCCAAAGCAATGTGCAGATACGTAACAAAATCTTTCATGTTATTTTAGGGGGTTCACACATAACACATCCCATCCAGTAGTTCATAGAACTCAATTTCAGAATCCCTTCTCTAGAGCAGGGATTCTCAAACAGGGACAATTCTGCCATCCGCAGGATACTTGGCAATGTCTGGGCACGTTGATGGTTGTCACAGCTGGAGCGGGGCAGGGGTGCTACTGGCATCAAGTGAGTAGAGGCCAGGAATGCTGTTAGACATCCCACAATGGATAGCAGATTCCCTCACTATCAAGAATCACCTGGCCTCAGATATCAATTGAGCCCAGGCTGACAAATGCAGCTCTAGAAACTATGCCAAAAATTCTTACGGAACATCAAGACACATACACATCCCAATATGGAACATATACCCAAAAAGAATAAATCCAAATCATGGAAAACCCCATACATTTTGACTGTGATTCATTTAGTCAACCAATTATTTATTAAAAAAAAAAAATTGTACTGGACACCTATTCTGTGCCAAGCAGTAGGAATACCAAAATGAACAGGACAGAGTCCCTACCTTCTGTGGAAGTCACTTGTCAGGAATAAAGTCAGTTAAGTAAATAGGCAGTCGAAAAATTGTGCAATATAGGCAATGTAGGCAAAAATAGGCAATTAAAAAATCAGTTAGGAGTGAGTTTAGCCCTATGCAACACTTCAATAAAATACGGATTTGATTTAACCAGATGTTTTCATGTAAAAAGGAATTCAAGGGTAGGCAGCCCCAGACACTCAAGGCAGTGCCTGTTGCTACAAAGACCACAGACACCTTCAATTTTCCTGCTCTACCATCCTTGGTGTTTTGCCTTCATTTCTGATCTCATAAGATGTCTGCTGACAAATTTTTATTTGTCAATTAAAATAATCTTTTTTAAAAAAACAAACATTAACAAGTGTTCAGAAAAAAAGTTTATATGGCCTGTTCTGTAACTTAGGTGAAGTGTCTGCCTCCCTTTTAAATGGCAACATTTACTTTCTAGAACTTCTAACCAGATTTCCCTTACATCTCATTGGCTGTAACTGGGTCGCATGACCACACACAGCTACAAGGGAGTCTGGGAAGCTAAGTACTTTTAGCTGGGCACATTGCTACCCTGAGAAAAATCGGGGTTCTGTTAAGAAGTCAACTTGGCTCTTCTAAGGGATGCCTAAATACCTGGTAAAACATCACTTCTGGGTGTGTTTGTGAGGGTGTTTCTGCAAGAGACTGGCATTTTAATTGGTGAACTCCGTAGAGCAGATGACCACCCCACCCCCCGCCCCAAGTGGGTGGGCATTTATGCAATCCATCGAGGGCCTGAACAGAACAAAAAGGCAGAAGGTTGAATTCACTCTCTGACTGCTTGAGCTGGGACATCGATCTTCTCCTGTCCGGGGTGCTCTTGATTTGCAGGCCTTCAGCCATGAGTTGGAATCTACACCATCAACAACAGGTCTCAGGCCTTCACATCTCACCACTGGCTTTCTGGGTCTCGAACTAGCAGATAGCAGATCATGTCACTTCTTAACCTTTATACTTGTGTATGCCAGCTCCTTATAATAAATTTCTTACTAGATGTATGATCTAAATGTATACAAATAACCAGGAGAGGGAGAGAGAGAGGGAGACGGAGAGAGGGACACAGAGAGAGAGAGAGAGACAGAGAGAGAGAGTGTGTGTGTGTCTGCCTGTTCCTCTGAAGAACCCTGACTAATACACCCCCCTTTGACTGTGACAGCACAACCCTTCCCAACTGAGCTAGGAAGAGGAGCAGCACCAGACCAGAACACCAAGACTCCCATTGTTCTTACATGAATTTTAGCAGTTTTTTAATAAGCATCAGTGATCCTCAGATTATTCTATGCCACTGGTTAATTCCCAGAACACTGAAATGGTTGCTTCTGTCAATTTTTTCCAGCTTTATAGATGCTTTTTGGAGAAAAGATTAACTGACTTCCTTACTCAGCCATATCTAGAAGTCCTGCCAATAATTCAATTTGGAAATTACACCATTGTAATTAGCACACGGAGTGTAGGGATGGGATGATTTGCAAGGCTGTGGATGCCTAGTGGGTGATGTAATGACAGGCTGATCCATCAACCGGGGCAGGATGGGAGAGGTCAAAATGGCTGATCACATTCACATTACTATCAGTCCCAGGCATAATTTACAAGCCAGAAGGGTTGTTCTAAGTCATTTATATGTCTTGGCAGGTGACAATTGTTTTAAAGCACTGAATTGCAATTCTGCCTATATATGTATGTGTATATATCCATATATACACATGCACATATCACATATGTGTACATATATACACTTATTATATATCAGAATATATACCTGTGCATGAATAAATGCATATACATTCATGCTAAAATAGCTTTCCTCCTCCTTTCATTCCCATCATTGTGATTGTTATAAAGTTATATAAACTCCAAGTTCATTGTTAATCCAGTACTGACCACCTCCCAGGAACTCTCTCTTCTACAGAGGCAGAAAAGACATTTCAGGTACACTTTCCTACTTCCAGGCAGAAGAGCATCTTGAACAGAGGAATCAAATGCTAATGTGATCCCAGTTCCATGAAAATTAAGCATAAAAGCATATTATTAAGTCTGAAAGTAATTTCCAAAAAGGTGTCAACAGTGCTCAATTATCCAAAACTATCTGATGGGCTGTGACTACTGCTTTGGGGGTGAAGGAGGCTAGCCCTGCAGTTTAACAACAGCCCTAAAGTGGTCCCAGCATCTTAAACTTGCAGAAGAAAGTAAAAAGCTCAAATTAACTTCAAAGCTCAAAGTGGCTTCAGTGCCCATTTTTCACGCTAGATCATGAATAATGTCAGTTGGCTGAAACTCTGTGATGAGTGTCTCTAGGGACATTTGTAAAGCACATGTTAATCTTCAACCTCTACCCGAGAGTTTTTCTTCACAGTCATTTGCCACCTGTCACGGTCCTCCCTGTGACAGGGTGAGTTTAGTCACCGGGGTTGCCATGAGCGAGAGCGAAAGAGATGGTGGTGACGGGGAGGTGGACAAGGACTGCTCAAGATGGCAGGGGTGGGGGTGGCCCCGTTCCATTTGCTATCACCCTCGGAAGTTTGGAACTTCCCTTTTCCCTAGGGTCTCAGGTTGAAGCAAGATGTATATTCATAAACTAAAATCAATGCACGTTACAAAAACAGCCACTATTTTTTGAGTACTCACCCAGTGCCTGGCATTGTAGAATACCATAGTGCTCGGAAATTAATTTGAGCTTCGTATTCACGGTAACACGAGATGTTGACAAAGGCCATTGCTCTGAGGATCATTTCACAGCCGTCTTTGTCTATTTCATGTATGTTTCAGCTAAATACATAGCATTAAATCCTCACACCAACTCCATGAAGTAGGTACTATTAATGTCCCCATTTTACAGATGAGGAACCAAGAATTTGAGACGTAATAAGTCACTTGGCTGGTGGCAAGTCGGGACTTGAATAATTTTATTCTAACCTCAACATTCCTGCCTCAGCCGCTGAATTAATTGGTTGGAGTCTTTCTATTAGAAAATAGCTCCTGCTGTACCACTTTGAATTAGGCTAGTTGTAATATAAAACAGGAAGAAAGATACCGCTATAAAGGGACTGCCTTGAGCAAAGAAGATGATATGAAACCCAAGCTAACATTTGATCTTTAATGTATCTTTAACAGGGGTATGTCTTGCGTGAAAATGAGGAGATATGGCAAGGCACTGGGAGAAATACTGACTTCTAATGATTTGGAATTCAAAATCAAGCCCATATAATAACACTGACTTTATTCATGCATTATTTCATTTATTTAAATATTTGTTGAAAACCACCTAGGTGTAGGGATTTTGTTAGACATGGAGAATATAGCTATAAACATGGTGGCTTGGCCCCAACCTCAGTAGGATGAGGGCAAACTAACAAATAACCAGGCAAATATGATCGGTTGCAATAAGTGCCCCAATAGGAGAATTACAGGGTCTTTTATGAACACACAGGAGGAAAGGAGCCTCCATGTCATCTTGCATTTTCAAAGAGAGCTTCCCCAAGGTTATGTGTCAGCTGAGACCAGAACAAACAGCCCCAGCGAAGTGGGGGTGGTAGTCAGCATTCCAGGTGGAGGAGAAATTTTGGAAGCAGGACTTTATGAACAAATCCAAGAGGTGAGCAGGAACAAGGATCATTCAAGAAATAAAAAAAGGTTTGC
The DNA here is from genome assembly GCA_963574435.1 of Cheirogaleus major. Taxonomy (NCBI): domain Eukaryota; kingdom Metazoa; phylum Chordata; class Mammalia; order Primates; family Cheirogaleidae; genus Cheirogaleus; species Cheirogaleus major. Next base: position 6,401 of record CAUYPO010037069.1, on the reverse strand, counting down.
TATAGCTCACACTTGGCATGCCGCTAAGTAGCAAGAGATGAGATTAGACTAGACAAAACTGGAGCTGTTTTCAGAGTGATGAAAGTAGAAATACAAACCTGCATAACCAAAAAGAGTCCCTAGCTTAGAATAATAAGCAAGTGAGGTGTGGAACGCCAGGGAAACTGTCCCTTACTGGTCAAGTTGTATGAACATATGAACAGTGATTTTTTTTTTCAAAGCAAATAAATAGGAACATTCTGATATTTCCCATCCTAATTCAGGCCTGGTTTCTGACACACTCTTCTTTCTACATAGTACATCATGGTGAACCCTTCTTTCCAAATAAGCCAAAAAATATACTGCAGTCCCCAAGCCCTGGGCCATGGACCAGTACCAGTCTGTGGCCTGTGACAAACCAGGCCATGCAGCAGGAGGTGAGCAGGCCAGTGAGGGAGAGGCTTCATCTGTGTTTTCAGCTGCTTCCCATCGCTGGCATCATTGCATAAGCTCTGCCTCTTGTCAGATCAGCAGCGGCATTAGATTCTTTTTTTTTTTTTTTTGAGACAGAGTCTCGCTCTGTTGCCCAGGCTAGAGTGCTGTGGCGTCAGCCTAGTTCACAGCAACCTCCAACTCCTGGGCTCAAGCGATCCTCCTGCCTCAGCCTCCCAAGTAGCTGGGACTACAGGCATGCGCCACCATGCCCGGCTAATTTTTTCTATGTATTTTTAGCTGGCCTATTAATTTCTTTCTATTTTTAGTAGAGACGGGGTCTTGCTCTTGCTCAGGCTGGTTTCGAACTCCTGACCTTGAGCGATCCTCCTGCCTCGGCCTCCCAGAGTGCTAGGATTACAGGCATGAGCCACCACGCCCGGCCGGCATTAGATTCTCATAGGAGCACGAACCCTACCGTAAACTGCGCATGCGCGGGATCTAGGTCGCAGGCTGCTTATGAGATGATCTTATGCCCGATGATCTGAGGTGGAGCCGAGGCGGGGATGCTAGTGCTGGGGAGCGGCTGCAAATACAGATTATCCTTAGCAGAGAGGTCTGCCTGCACAATAAATGCAATGCGCTTGAATCACCCCGAAACCATTCCACTCCCCACCCCCCATCTATGGAAAAATTATCTTCCATGAAACCGGTCCCTGGTGCCAAAAATGTTAAGGACCACCGCTATCAAAGGAGACGCCACCGTCTGATATGGCATTTAATTCAGTCTTACTGTCCCCATCAAATAAGACTCTTTGGAGAAAACTGAAAACTGTAATCACAGAACACAATTCTCATTTTAAGGACAACGAAGTGCCCTTAGGAGTTAAGGGGGTGGTAAGTAATGGGCCAGTGGAGAGAGAGAGAAATCTAGGAGCTGGAAGCAGGGCTTGTTTTAGAAACCCGGGCATCCATAAAACTGCTATGGCTGTCGGGCACTTTGGTGGTGATACAAAACAGGAAGAGGGATTGCCACCGTGAAAGGACAGCCTGAGGCCTGGGGCTGGGTGACACTGACCCTTCTGTGGATGCTGTAAACTAAGCTGGCCTTGTGGGATGGGTTCATCTGCCCTGTGTGCCACCATCAGTGTGAAACTCACGCACAGAGGGGAGAGCAGGTGCGTTGTCTAGAATGTTACTTCCCACCTCTCCTCTTTGCCTGGCGAACACCTAAGCATTTTGGGGGTCTTAGCTTATGCATTTCTTGCTGATGTTCTGGTACATCTTTGTCGTTCCCCAGGGAAGGTGAGGCCTACCTGGCAAACCCTCCCAGAGCACCGAGCCCTGTCTTCCTTGGCTGCTGACCACTCCACCTCCAGGGACCTTTGTACAACATCCTTCGTCTGTCTCGAAGCATCGAGTCTCCATGGGCACAGGGCCCTGCCTGTCTTGTTCGTCCTTGGCTATCCGGTCATTGGCTCATTTTTTAAAATAACTTGTTTTTAAGTCAACGGAATGTTGCAATTGCAACTTAAAAACAAACACTTATTCTACACCAACTACTTGCCATACACCACACCAGGAATTTTCTCACATTTTTTTCTTATTGCATCTTTATAGCAGCCTAGGTGTTTATCATCATTGGGTGGGAGAGAAATCCAAGGCTCAGAAAGAAGAGGGACTTACCCAAGGTCATGTTCAGGAGGTGTGGCAAAGCCTGGGTTCCAACCAGGTCTTCTGACTCTAATCCCCTGTCCTTCTCCCGTCCCTATAGGTGACATCATCAGCCTGTCTACCGCAGTCTCTGCTGATGCGTAGCTTAGCAGGACATCTAAGGTTTCCTCATTCTAACCCACTATAGGATTTTGCTATATCCAGGTACCACCCACCCCAATACATTTACACACTCTATTGTATAAAACATTAAAAATAAGGCTACTTAGATTTTAAAAGGAAATTGAATCAATTGCTTTAAGTAGAAGACAACCTTAAAAATAAGATAGCAAACCAAGACAAAGAAGAGTTCTATAATTCTAGCTAGATGTCAAAGTTTCTGGGCCCAGGGCCTACTCCCTGCCGATTAGAAGAGGGAAATATCAAATCATGTCACCTGAGATTTTCTCCTTACCCAATTGAGACCATCAACTTATAATTTGTGCTTAGAATAGTGTCTGGAACTAACAAGTCCTATAAAAATGTTGACAGAAAAATATGAAACTGATAGATGTCAGGTTTTACCATCTGCTGAATACAAAAGAAGGCAAGAAAGGAAAGAAGAAGGGAAGAAATGAATAATAAAGAAATAAGAAATAAATTATAAGCATGATATATATATAATGATATATATATATATAATGACATATATATATATATAAAGAGGAAAATATCTGTATCACTATGTGATGTGTAAATTAATATTCTCCCAGGGCCCAACTAAACACAACTTTCTCACCCTCACTTTGGACATCCTACACTTTGAAGAAAAAAACAACATTGAGATGATGTTTCAAGAAATACACAATTATAATTTAAAATAAAATCATATCCCAGATGTGTTCCCATGGGAGAGCAGTAGCATACTCCACATGAGGGATAATAAGTACCTTGATGGCCCCTTCGGGCAGGAAAGGTGTGGGTTCCACACCTGGGACAGATCTAGAACGAGGCAAGAGACAGAGAGAGAGAGGAAGGATGGGGAGAGAGGGATTTGGAGTTTCCTAGGTGACCTGGAAAAAAGAGGGAGGTTTGCAGGAATATGAAGAAGCAGGGAAGACAGGAATCTTGGTCACAGCATGCAGTCCTCCTCCTTGTCCTTATCACCAAATATCACAGCTTGTGTGTGTGTGTGTGTGTGTGTGTGTGTGTGTCCTCGCCTCTCCTCCCCGCCCCTCTGCTGAGGACTAAAAGCTCCCGACGTCAGGGCTGCTGTCTGCTTGGCATTTACTGCTCTGGATCCAAGCGTCTAGCCCCGCGCCTGGTACCCAGTAGATGCCCGACATGTATTTGTTGACTGAATAAGTAATGAGGGGAAGAGGATCAGCAATGGCAGGAATCCAGATCCCGAGGTGGAAAGACCAATAGCGATGACCCCCGTGAGAAGGGAAACTGAGGCACGGTGAAGAAAAGTGATATGCAGTGTTCAGGTCTAGCGTGTTCTCAGTGCTCTTCTCCTCATCCCCCATCAAATGCACAGTCACTAAAATGCTGCTCTGTCCCTATCCGTGTATTAGTGGGACTGTGGGAGTTGGGGGTGGATGGGATGAATCAGTTCCCACGGAAAGGCTGAGGAGATAGTAGTTAACCAGAATTCTGCCTTCTCTGAAAAAGCTAGTTGAAGTGGCCAGTGGCCAGGAGAACACAAGCCCCTTGAATTATTAACAACTTCTTGCAAATGCAGAGAGGAGGCAGGGCGTGGACTCCAGGCAATTTAGAAGTCTGGCCGGCTTAGAGATACCCTCTACCCTACCCCTCCCCAGCCAGCTGGCTCTCGGAATAAACTAGCAACAGAGCAACTCAGGTGGAAGTGTAACCAGAGTTCCAACCCAAGGTACCTGCAGGCACAAGTGGCATTGCATGGGTCAATGTCACACCCAGCGTAAATCAAACAAAGACAATCTAGAAAGCTGCCCTCGGTGTCTTCTGCAGAATAAAGCTCAAGCTATAAATGCGTCTTTCCCTGCGGAGCCATCCTGGAAGTAGATGGGCCTATATTCCAATATCAGCAAAAGCTATTGATCGGGACTTATTAAGTGCCCACGTGCTCCCGGTGCTGGACAAAAGATTCAGTTCCGCTTATAAAAACACTCACTCAACCAGAGTATCAACATTCATATAAACACTGAGCGCCAGTCCCATCATGACCCTTAGAGGCCACATCAGGGAAAGCCCTGATGATTTAGAAAATAAGCCACTGTTGGCACAATCTCCTCCCAACGCGACAGGCAAGAGGCTCCCTGTCCCGGTTTACAAACGACACTGAAAACAAAATTGCTGGCATCGCTACTGAAAAAAAAGGTTTTAAATGCTTTAAGATACGCACAATAGCAAGCAGTAGTTTGCTCGCATCCTACAAGGTAAGGGTTACATCCCCATGATTTCACCCAAAGGTAACAAGGAGATGTGCGAATTCCAAATTCTCTTGTAAAAGGAAGAAGGGTTCTTCCAAAAGGCAGAAATAATTGAGCCTTTTTAAAGCCATAAATGTTTGGCAAGAGGAAGAGGGGAAAGAGGTGGCGGACAGGACTGGGATAAATGGAAAGCCTTTGCCATCTACGAGGCTCTGATGGTCATCATGACATCTACAAGAGAAACAAAAAAACCAACAAACAATACCTGGATTCAGAGATCGGTCCCTGAACTGTAAGTCATTTCTAGGAATAACTTCCCATTAATCCCAGGAAACATTTATATCTATGAAGTTTGAACGGCTCTTCCATCAATTTATTGGGGATTTATAATAAGGGAGCTGTCGTTTTCCAACAAGGAGATGATACGCCCGTTGATTCCATTTCTCTTTCTGGCACACGAGGAAATGGTGAGTAATGCCTCCGGCCCCGTGGGACATGAATCAAGGGTGGCATAAACACACCCGGAGCCTTACAATGGAGAACTCTGGTGTTCTGCTTGTCATCTCCTTCTCCGGCAGCTGATCGATGACAGTATGTAAATGCGCGTCCAAGACAACCAGTCCCCTGGCTGCGCACATTCCAGGAGCCCCTCCCTGCGGGGTCCCTTTGTGCCTCGGTGACAGAGCCTCTTGATGAATGGTCTCCCTGACGCTCTCGATCTCATTAGAGGACAATCCTGGGCTCCGTTCTTAATGGACTTTACAAATTGGCCACCCTCCCTCTGGTGCCAGATGATTATAATTTTATTATTCATTCCAGGAACTCGTTGCCAAAAATGACAACATGATCATCAGGACCACTGACAGATACAAGGAACAACTCCCATGACGTCTCAGGAAGAGGACCATCTGAAATAATGTTTGATCTTTAATTAGGAAGAAATGATGGGCCACCTTTCAGCAGGAGAAGTGGGAAGCTATAGCATATATACCCTCTGCCCCGAGAAGCCTGCAGGCCCTGCAGCGCTAAAGACAAAAAAATTGAGCCAGTTCACACTCGCTGAACAAAGCCCTTGCTATGCCAGCCGCGATATGCAAGTCAAATGTGCGTCCTCATCAACCTCAACTCTACGTTGTGAGCCAGGAGATGTAGACTCAGATCTTGGATCTGACACCAGGCTGGGTGGGTAGGCCATTCATTGTCTTCTGGTGCCAGTTTTTTTTTTTTTCATAAGTAAAACTAAACGGGTAAAGCAAAGGTCGTTAAGTCTTTCCAGTTCCGAAACTCATTCGATGGCTGACACTGTTGGTCACCAACACACACCCGCCATGCACTTCTCCCTTCCACTCTGAAGGCACAACAGAAGGAAAATGCCGGATTCTCACCCCAGCCTTCCTTGCAACCAGGGGTGGTTGCGTGATATAGTCCTACCAATGAAACGGGAGTGGGCACATGCAGGGTAGAGAGGTATCTGGGATTGAAAAAGGGGAGTGAGAGGAGAGTGGGAGAGAGGAGAGAGGGGAGGAGGGGAGGGAGAAAGAGAGAGAGAGAGAGAGAGAGAAATGAGCAAGCAGACGTGTTTACCCTCTCCTCCTTCCTTCCAGCTTTGGACGTTGCTGCCTTAAGATGTGAACTTGGAGCTGCAGCAGCTGCATTTAAACCAGGAGGGGGGCTGGGCACGGTGGCTCACGCCTGTAATCCCAGCACTCTGGGAGGCCGAGACAGGAGGATCGCTCGAGGTCAGGAGTTCGAGACCAGCCTGAGCAAGAGCGAGACCCCGTCTCTACTTAAAATAGAAAGAAATTGATTGGCCAACTAAAAATATATAGAACAAATTAGCCAGGCATGGTGGCACATGCCTGTAGTCCCAGCTACTCAGGAGGCTGAGGCAAGAGGATCGCTTGAGCCCAGGAGTTTGAGGTT
>CAUYPO010037068.1:0-11444 GCA_963574435.1 Cheirogaleus major | reverse complement strand
TTTTTTTTTTTTAAAGGTAGCATCAGTAGATACATTCTGTATTTCTGTTTTAGCTACCTTGTTAAATGCCTTTAATATATATTATCTCAATCCTCAAACCTTTATGAGGGACACATTCTAAAGTCATCCCCATAATTCTTTAAGTTCTATTGTTCTCAGACCCCTGGGTGACCACCAAGCTTATCTGTATGCCTGAGCCTCTGGCTGACATGGTGTCTAGGTACTTGCCATTTGTCTGGGCTTAAACTTCTTGGCCCTAACACCCAAGATTACCTTTTCTTTTTTATTTATTTATTTATTTATTTTTCTTTTTATTCTTTTATTTTTTATTTTTTTCTTCTTTTCTTTAACCAATGAAAGTATGTGTTTTGCTGGACAGATTACCTCTTCTGACTCTCCTTCTCTTGGACCTTGTAACTTTGAGGCCTCTGTTTGGTCCAGTAGCTACATGTTGACCTCATCATTATCTTCCTTCAAGTTGACCACATTTTTGATCTATATAGTATGTACTGTAATCTAGACTATGTGCTCATTTGTGACTGGCCAACTTCATTCTCCTGGTTCCTGCCTCTGGTCTTTTGGCTGGTTCACATTTTACAGTCTGCTATTTCTGGATAGAATCATTGAGGCAGGATATGTGGGATTTAAAGGTAGCAAGGACTTGCAATTCAAATTACTGGCTTAGCTTTTTGGGAGGAAGGCAACTATTGGGGCTGGGTAGGCTGGTTAGAACTAAAAATACTTTGGCTCTAAGGAACAAGTTTCCATGCTTGTTCTTTGCCTGGGCATTTTCTGCCCCTTTAGAATATGAGAGCCAACTCAGACTGCCCCTTTCTTCAGATGTGCTGCTGTATACCACCACTCCCACTCCCCATTCATGCCTCTGCCAACAGATTGCACCTTACATGAGCCAGGAGGGTTACTAAACATACTAGCTACCAGAGCCCTACGTTTAAAATCGCCTTGTGAGTTGGACATAGCAGTAGACCGTGATTCCTTGAATAGTTGTTTCAACCATTTTACTGAGATGTGAGAGTGTTAAAAACTGTCAAACTGGAAGGTACCTAAGAGTCCCCTCATTTAATAAATGAAGAAACCAAATCTAGGAGCAATTAAATGAATTTCTCAGAATCTTTTTTTTTATTATTACATGGGTTTTATCACTTAGCAGAATCTTAACTATTGAATGGTACAGACAGATTTTAAAATCTGGTCTTCTAACTCTAAGCCAAATTATTTTTTTCCTTGTAACACAAAAATAAAAGATGTCAGTAAATTGAGGGGGTGTGTGTGTGTGTTGGGGGAGGTAACTAATTTTTGAGTGAGTAGGGTTATGTTGAGGCTTATCTGATTTCTAAGGTATTTTCCAAACTTTTGCTTCTGGTGTATTTGGACCTCATTGCACCACCACCTTCCCCACCCCCAGATTTTAATAATTTTCATCACACATTACACATACTTTATTATTCAGTTATATGTATAAAAACAGTAAGAAAGCCAGAATTCTGTGTTTCATTACTAAGGCTCCCAAGACTCTCCTCATATTTTTTCCTGTTATTAATTAGAATCGTGATCCTCCTGGCACCCCCTTCATTTTGCTATACCTCACTTCCTTTTCCTTAGCAAGAGCTTTGCTGTAGAGGATAGAAACCTGGTTCCTTGCCAATTAACATTTATTATGCTTTGTCATGTATTGCTACTAAAATACCTAAGACCAAAAGGAAGAAGTATGTATGAGGCTCAGTTCATGTTCAGGACAAAGGTTAAATGGAAATTCACATTTTATTCAGCAGTGCAACACTGCCACTCCTGACCATGAGCATAGCCCTGTGTCAGGTACTAAAGTTAATGCAAAAGACTTATAAGGTTGATTCCTGCACTCCAGTTTGGGGACTTAAATAAATAATATGAGTGATATGAGGAATACAGAAGGCAAGTTCTTGGAGACAGAGGCTCCAGTTAAGCAAGCTTTCCTGGGCTAGACCTTAGTAATCTTTTTACATTTTCTAGACCTAAGATGGAACAATCCTAACTTTCCCTTTTTCTTCTAAACACATTATTAAAAAACTGTAACCAAATCATTGCAGGTGATGGCAAGTGGCTTTTTAAAAAAAATCCACCTTTTCTTCATCTTGAAAAAAGACTTCTTTTGAATTCCTAATAGACCATTTCACAATGTCCTATGTTTGTATAAGATAGTAATTTACAGGCTAGATAACAAAAATCAGTTTTGTTCAAGGTAGAATATGACCTATCCTTACAGTGTGACTTTTTTTTTTTTTTTTGAGGAATGTTGTTTTATGGATCCCTCAGTCCCAAATGTACAATTTGTAAGCTCAGAGTCCGGAGTAGCAAAAGACCATGCTGAGTTAAACAGGGGCAGTAGGCTCTGATAGGCAGGAAAAACTCCAAGCCATAGATTGTTAGAGTCCCTAAGTCTAGAGGTCAGAAGAAGATGAACTGCCCCTGTATGTTCACATGGCACCTACGAGATTGGTAGGCCACAAAGAACAGGGTTGGTGCAGGAGGGAGCAACCCAGCTCATCAAGGAACCAAGGCAGAGCAGAGACAGGAATAAAAGCAATAAGGGGTATTATAGTCACACAAATGTCTTACAATTAGAATACATGTCCCCAAATCCCCGATCTTCAAAGTCTTTAAATGAACCTTTTATTAAACTCTTCAACAATGCAGAGCTATAGACAGAATTCTCACTGGGTTTTGGGGATCCCATTCAAGTCAGTGTTCAAGTGAATTTGATAAATTACCATGACAGCAAACCCACTCTGCCTCTGAGAATTGAATGCTTGCAATTTTGATACTACATTAAGGTGTATTTTTAAGTGAAAATTTGAGCAATTTCCTGGATTCATTGTTCTTCAGGAGTTATAGCTGGGGATTGGCAAATGAGTCTTGCTTATTTTTAAAACAGTTTTTTGAGTGGGTGAATGTGAAAGGGTGGGCATAGTATCAGGTAATTAAATGTGTGGGTATATATGTTTCTATATCGGTGAAAGCCAGATTAATTACTATTAATTACTATCCCAGATTGGCACCACACTATATTTTAAATTGCAGATCTAAACAGAGTGCTAGTTTACAGGAAATTACATTTTCAGATTAATGGTAGCATTTAGTTGTGCAGAAAGCAGCAGTTTCCTTCCTTTCTTTCTCTTTCATTCATTCTTTCTTCCTTCCTTTTTTTCTTTCACATTGGTAAATACATTTAGCACCCAACTGCTTGAGGAGAGAGGAGGATTGGGGGAAAGATGGGTTTTGTCATGAATACTGGAGACTTGGTGTGATGTCACTGCCAGCTCCGTGTGATCGTAGGTGGTATTAGAGCTCCAGGAGCGAGAGGGGGGAGAACAGTGGAAGAGACTATGTCGCTCTCAGACAAGCAGCCAGCCTCTCTCACTGCCGCGTACAGCCAGCTTGGTAACGACAAGCCTGCAGAGTGCCGAATGGACTCCCCAAAAGAAATCAGTCAAGCTGGATTTGAGTGGCAGAAGACAGAGGGCAAACTGAATGAAATCGGGCTGAATGTCAGCATGGACGGGAAGCTGAAAGACGGGCTTGTGAAGAATGCCAGCTTCCTGGAGCAGAGTAAGCTCTGCTTTTTTGAAGGGAAGCTAGACAAAGAGCACAGCAATGAAGTGCAGGACAAGGAGTATCAAGCAACCTCGGGTCACCTTCGGAGCAGGTATGTGATTTCAGAAACCTGCCACCCTTTGGAGGGGAACTCAGTTCACCAGAAGACAGGCGAGTTCCATCTGGGACTCATAGAGGGGCCAGATAAAAACAAAACCACTACCATTCAAGGGAAGGTGGCAGGGAAGAATGGACTAGAGACCAAGAGCCAGCCTGATCTGGATTTCCCTGGGGCTGCTGACACCCCCACCTATTACGTTAAGGAGCAGGAAACCAGTGTTTGGAACCCCAACTTTCATCCTGTGGCTCAAGGCCCTCAGAGATCAAGAGAAGTAACTCCAGGAGAGGAGAATGGCATCACCCCTGGCTGCCCAGTGATTGGAGTGATGAATGATAACTCTGGGCAGTTTAAATGTGAGTCCCCACTACTGGCGACTATAGCTCACCCGGCCCCCATTATTGAGCATTCACCCCCTGGCATTCCACCAATCACTATGGTGGAGTTCACCCAGGAATATTTGGATGCAAGCTCTCACATCAGAGGCCATGATAAGGAGTTGGACAAATTGGGTTCTACCGATGAGGCGGCCGTGGTCGATCAAACTCCCCAGCAGAAAAAGGCCATGCGCCGAGCCCTGTCTGAATGTTCTCACCTCTCAGTTCCCCCAGCCGTCAACCTTGCAGATAAGTACCCTGAACTTCCTGCCCGAGAAGAGCTTTCTTCTGGCCTGCTGCCTCCCACCACTGGCCCAGTGCCTAGTCCCACGCCCAGAAACCTGGGTGCTCCTGCCATCAGGCGCTCCATGACAGTGGCTGAAGAACAGACAGCTAGCTACAAATTGAGCCCTGGGGAACTGCCCCTCTTGTCTACTAATGAGATACCTCCTTTCATCTGTGAGGAACCAGTGGCTGAGAAGAGAGAAGAATTGACCCATTTCAGCAACAGCAGCAGCAGCTCTGGTAAGAAGGAACTCGGCACTGGTGGGTTATATCTCTATAGTAAGCTGGAGCAAATTCCTGAAGGAAGCAGCAAGGAAAAAGGACAGGAAGATATTAGTGAAGCAAGAATTGATTCATGCTCCCAAGTCTGCCAGGGAGGAGAGAAACAGCCAGAGCAGACAGCTCTGGTAGGGAAGAAAGAAATTGAGGTCACCGCAACCCAGAGCACTCTGTCGTTCCTGTGTGAAGAGACCCCACGTGATGGTATGTTTCTAAATTTTGCCTCCATTGGGAACAAGCAAACAGCAAGGAAGGAACCAAAGTGACAGATTACCGGCAGGAGCATTAGGCAGCTTGTTACTGCTGGAGTCTGTGACTGCCTGGGGAAAGCTTAATTCCCTTGTGTTGGGAGCTTGCTGGGAGTGAGGCGAGAAAGAGAACAAAGTGAATCTGGCTGGGTCAAGCTGAATATCTGCTGGCATGACAAATAGTGTAGATTGAGGATGTGGGCTGAATTGGTTGGGGGTCAAATGGGGTCAGAGGATGGTGGGCATAAAAATTGAAGTCCCTTTCTTGACCTAAGTCATCCTGCCCACCCCATCCCCCATCCTCCCTTCCCTCCGCTCCGTGTTGGTTTGAACCAAATGACTCCTGAGCTCTAAATCAACCGATCACAACTGATTAATTTCCTTGCCTGAAAAATCTGTCACTTTGTGTAGATTCACAATGAGTTTATCAGCACTAACCTCCTCTCATTAAGTTTCACAGTCCGGTGGAAGCTCTGTTTTCCGTTTTGCTTTTGAGAACGTTTTACTTTTGTTCAAGCTGAAAAGGAGCCTTTTAAAGCTGGCTATTTAATATTCTTTTCCTGTTCTTCATGTTTGACCCAATCTAGCTTCTAGTTTTCTCTTTATGTGTTTTGGGAGGATTTGTGGGGAGAAGGAGAAGAAAGAGAAAGTAGAAAGAGAAAGAGAGACTTGCAACTTAATAAACAGCTAAGTGTTGTGGTCTTTGTGACTGCCTTCTCTGTCTTTCTTCCTAGCCCTTTCTTTTCTTCCCCATCTCCCATCCCCCATGACTCTTATTGTTGGGGGTCTAAAAAAGCTTGTTTTTCTCTGAGTCCAGTTTGAGTTAAGGGCCATGATTCATGAGCTTGTTTGAGAGGATTTAAAACATGTGTTTTGTTTGTAAAAAAATATTCTCTTTTATAGGACCTGAAAAAGAGTACATTTTAATGAAAATTTTTGACCATCCTGAGCAAGAGTGAGACCCTGTCTCTACTAAAAAAATAGAAAGAAATTAGCTGGAAAGCTAAAAATATATATAAAAAAATTAGCTGGGCATGGTGGCGCATGCCTGTAGTCCCAGCTACTCGGGAGTCTGAGGCAGTAGGATCACTTGAGCCCAGGAGATTGAGGTTGCTGTGAGCTAGGCTGACGCCATGGCACTCAAGCCCAGGCAACAGAGACTCTGTTTCAAAAAAAAAAAAAAAAATGAAAATTTTTATTCAATTTCTCTAAAAATAAGAAGTGGTATTTTCTAGAGGAGTGGTAAGTAGAATAGGACCCCTGAAGACTGACAGGTTTTTATGGGGTTTTTTAAATGCAAATGGGCAGAAAGTCTTCATATTTCCTCTATGATTTCTTTTGATTCTAGGATCACAAACATTCAGGAATCCCATGCTGTTGTTTATTTCTAGCTGTGGCAGAGAACTGTCAGCTACTCCTGGACAGGACTTTGTCTTTCTTTTATTGATTCTCCAGGTGCCTAGTTCAGCACCATATACCTTCTAGGTAATAATGAATGAAGACCTTTGTTTGTTTTAGAAGTTCATTCTAGTTCAAACTAATAGAAGTTCATGCTGATAGAAAAAAAAAATTTATCCATTCACCTGATAAATGCTTCAATGCAAGTTTTGCTAACCACTGTATAGATAAAACTATATAAAAATAGGTTCATTCAACATGCCTACCATTTGCTGGTCACCATCTGGGCACTGGAAACTGTACTTGTCCTCAAGCAACTTATGATCTAGTAGGAGACAGTGAGAGGGTTGTGAATCATGGAAACATTTTGGAGGAGGTCATATTCGAGCTGGGCCTTGAAAACCTAGGATGGCTAACAATGCAGAGGGAAAGACTTCCAGGCAAAGGAACTCATATAAGCAAAAGTATGAAGCCTAGACAGCTCATGTTAGTGTCTTTATGGGACACTCCCCTGAGGATTATGTGATTGCAAAGAACAGAAACACTCAGAGAAATTCAAATTTATTTAAGAAGTATTTATTGACAGGATATAGAAGAATCTCGGGGAATCCAATTGCAGGAAGTATTGCCAGGCTATAGCTATTGTGTATGTCTCTCTTGGGGCCTCTGCTTCTCCCTGCACATGTGTTCCGTTCTTCTCTTCTAGAAACAGTATTTCCTCTGTCATCTCTTTTGGCTTCCTTTGTGACTCTGTTCTGCCCAGGACAGAATAGCATTGGGTTGCCATGGTTTGGGCTCTGTAGCCAGTTTTGTGTCACTGTATGTCTCAGGGACCCAAGGTTGTTTGACTGCCATTTCTATGTCTTAGTCCAATTAGAAAGTGACCAAGTCAATATGTCTTATTAGCTCAGTGTGGTCCAGTTAACTGTGTACCAGGTCCCATGGCCTTCTTAAGCCATCTTAGCCATTTAAACCTACCCACTTCACTCACCTGGAGGCTTCTCTAGAGGAGAGAGTATGGGTTAAGGAAACATTCCAAAGCTATCTTTACATATGTGGCAAGAAATAATGGAAGAAAATTCTGGAAAATTGTTTGGAACCAATCTTGCCAAGCTTCAAATGCCCCACCTTCCTTCCATGTTCAAACACCTGTGATGACTGCCTATCATGGCAAATAAAGTAGCTCAAGATCAGCTTTGGGAAGACTTACCTGTTCTCAGTAGATAAGATGAACTGGAGAAAAGAGAATTGAAGGCAAAAATCCTGTTAAGACAGTTCAATTCAGGTAGTGGCAGGTAAAACACTAAGGACATGATAGAGGAAATATAACAGGTTAAAATAACTGGAATTGAAAATTGGATGTGGAAGGTGTGAAAGAAAAAGAAGAGTCAAAGCTTTATGGTATGATTTTGAGCCTGGTTTTCTCAGCAGGTAGTAGTACAAATAATGGAAAGATCCAACAGAAGACAGCAGTTTTGTGAAAGAGTTAATGAGTTCCGTTTCAGATATTCTTTTGTGAAATTCTGGGGACATTTGGGTAGTGGTCTCTAGCAATTGCCTGGTGTATACCTGGGAAAAAGGAGAAGGATCTAGGTATGCAGTACCATCTGGCAGGGAGATAGCAGTTTGTGCTTATGCACAGGTACATTTATTTGTACAGGTTGAGATACTGCATGTCTATATCATAGGCAATGAGACTTCATGAAGTGTTCATATTGTTTACTGAAAAATCCTGTGTCTATTGAAAAAATTCATAGTGGTCTGGGACCAATGGCAACAAGTCACACATTTGGTAAGATCTTCTTTCAACTTGCTATAGAAAAAAGGCATTGCCAGACTTACACATTTGTTGGATTTGGTTTTTTCCCTTCACATTTTTAAAACTAGAAAAATAATCCGTTTTTTACTAAAAATACATGTGATTCAAACATCAAAAAGTACAAAAAGCTCTACATTAGAAAACTTCCTATCAAGGCAAGATGGTATCAACTCACTTTCCTGCTCTTCCCCTGTGAATACAACTAAATATCCTAGAAGTAATTTAACAGAATTCCATAAAGGAGTCTGATAGGTAGAGAGAAAGCAGACTGGGTAGGGATCTCAGGACTTGAGGAGTGGCAGTGCCATGAATTCCCTGGGTTTTCTTTTTATCTCCTATATATTCCTGTCTGGGCACTGGAGAGAACTGCAACTTGGAATTACCAACAAGCATAGACCGAAAAAAAAGGAAAGAAAGCAAGTAGAGAAAAGCCTGTTCTCTATTGCCAAATGACCAGGAAAGGGGAAGCCCACCAAAGACCTAGTGGTAAGCCCTGTTTCCCTACCCATACCCAGCAGTGGGCTCATTCTGCCTACAAGTATGGGGTCAGTGGAGCCCATGGGCGCCTACCCATTGTACATTCCACACCACTCTGCCAGCAACTGCAGGGAGGCCCATCCCCTGTCCCCTACCAGCTGACAACACCAGCAGCACGTATAGGCCTGGTGTCTTACAGCCCTCTACCCAGTGGCAGAAGGAGACTTTGGTAGGTTTCCTTCACCTCCTTCCCCCTAGCAGCAGAAAGCAGCCCAGATAGGTGCTTCCTGCTCCAAGCAGCTCTTGCAGAGATCAAACAGGAAGTCTCCCTGCCCTAGGCAGCTAAAGAACAGGCCAGGAGAAGCTCTCTTCATTCAACAGGTCCAGCATCACTCAGCTTCCACCTATTTGCACGGGTGGCCCAGTTAAGTGCCTTCAGCCCTTTTAGGCAATACCAGCAGGGATTAAGTGAGAGCCTCAACAGAGCCAGAAGAACAAAGCAGGCAACAATTGCATTGCAAGGGCTCTGAAAACTGAAGTATCAGTAGAACTACAGCCAGACCTACATACTAAATAGAAGCATGGTGATTGCCAGCTAAACTACAAAATTAGAATTTTAAAGCAACCATCACAAAACTGCTTTCATAAGCAATTATGAATTCTCTTGAAACAAATAAGAAACTAGAAAATCGCAGGAAAGAAACAGAAGTTATGAAAAGAACCAAAGTTTAAGCCAGGTGCGGTGGCTCATGCCTGTAATCCTAGCATTCTGGCAGGCTGAGGCAGGAAAATTGCTTCAAGTCAGGAGTTTAAGACCAGCCTAAGCTAGAGTGAGATCCCATCTCTACTAAAATTAGAAGGGGGTGGGGTAAGGAGGGGAAAAAAAGAGAAAAAAGAAAAAATTTGCTGGGCATGGTGGTGCGCGCCTGTAGTCCCAGCTACTTGGGAGGCTGAGGCAGGAGGATCGCTTGAGCCCAGGAGTTTGAGGTTGCTGTGAGGTAGTCTGATGCCACAGCACTCTAGCCTGGGCAACAGAGCAAGACTCTGTCTCAAAAAAAAAAAGTTTTTTTTTTTAAATTATTTTAATTATAGATATGGAAAATGTAATAATCAAAATTTAAAACTTGTCAGATGGGCTCAAGAGCAAACTGGAGATGACAAAAGATAATCAGTGAACTTGAAGAAAGATCAATAGGATTTATTCTGTCTGTATAACAGAGAAAATAGACTGCAGGAGAAACAGATCTTCAGAGACCTGTGGAACAATAACAAACGATCTAACATTTATATCATCAGAATCCCAGAGAGGAGAAAGAATGCAAGGGTGAACAACTATTCAGAGAAATAATGACTGGAAACTTCCCAAATATGACAAGACATAAACATATAGATGCAAGAAATTGAACAAATCCCAAATAGCATAGATGCAAAGAAATTCATGCCAAGATTTCTCCTAATTAGACTTGTAAACTAAAGACAAAGACAAAAGTTTTAAAAGCAACCAAAGAGAAGTGCATTACCTGTAGGGAAACAGCAATTTTCCCTGTTTCTTATCAGTAAGTATGGAGGGCAAAAAGAAGGGGCACAGCATTTTTCAAGTGCTAAAAGAAAAGAATTATCAACTGCAAATTATTTGGTAAAACAATCTATCAGGAATGAAGGGGAATAATAAAGACATTCTTAGATAAAGGAAACTAAGAGCAGTTGTTGCTAGTAGATATAACCTTAGAGAATGGCTAAAGGAAGTTCTCCAAAAAGATAAGATTTAATAATAGAAGGAGTTCTGGAATTTCAAAAATGAAAGAATAACAATGAAATGGGTAAAAATTTGGATAAATAGTCTATCCTCCTTATAAGCTTTCAAATCATATTTGATGATAGAAGCTAAAATTATCATACCATCTGATATAGTACTCAATGTATGAAGAGGAAATATTTAAGACATTATATTTTTAAAGTGAAATGGAAGTCAGATTTCAGTAGTTCATTCAGAATAATAAAACTTTAATACCAATAGGCTGTATGTATATTGTAATACCTAAAGCAACCACTAAGAAAACTATACAAAGCAATATATTCAAATACATTATTTAAACAATTAAAAGGGAGCTAGGCACAGTGGCTCATGCCTGTAATCCCAGCACTTTGGGAGGCTGAGACGGGCGGATTGCTTGAGCCAAAAGTTCAAGACCAGTTTGGACAATATAGTGAGACCTTGTTTCTATAAAAAATAAGAAAAATTAGCCAGATGTGGTGGCCTAGTCCTATAGTCCTAGCTACTCAGGTTGCTAAGGCAAGAAAGTCATAAAAATATTAAAATGCTAGCTGGGCATGGTGGCACATGCCTGTAGTCCCAGCTACTCGGGAGGGTGAAGCAGGAGGATCACTTGATCCCAGAAGTTCGAAGCTATAGAGAGCTATACTCTACTGCACTCTCAGCCTAGGCAACAGAGTGAGATGCCATCTCTAAAAAAATTTTTAAATTTTAGAAATAAAAATGAAATTCTAAAAAATGTTCACGTAACTGACAGGAAGGCAAAGGAATTCAAGAAAAGAGAAGCAGAGGAATGAGAAACAGAGGGAACAAATAAGTAATAAAATATCAGACTTAAGCCCTAACATTATTTAATAATTATTATTTTAAATACAATGGTCTAAATATTACAATTGAAAGACAAAGATTGGGCCGGGCGCGGTGGCTCACGCCTGTAATCCTAGCTCTCTGGGAGGCCGAGGCGGGCGGATCACTCGAGTTCAGGAGTTCGAAACCAGCCTGAGCAAGAGTGAGACCCCGTCTCTACTAAAAATAGAAAGAAATTAATTGGCCAACTAAAAATATATAGAAAAAATGA